>CM021101.1:624706059-624721427 GCA_007115665.2 Sequoiadendron giganteum | reverse complement strand
ATGGGGAGTAGCAGTCATCGGAAGCAAAAGCATAAGAGAAAGTTGATAAAAGAACAAATTGAAGGATATAGACAAAGAGATAGAGAAGGTCATTGAAAGAAAAGACAAGGTATGTTAAATATTGGTGAACCTAAGCCCTATGGTCTTTCAAGTGAAGAGGAAATTGAATATATTCAAGGTGAAAATGTAGAACATGATATTGAAATTGGGAATGAAAATGTTCAAATTGATATTGAAAATTTTCAAGGTGAAAATGTTGGAATTGAAGATGTTGAACATGGTATTGAAATTGGGAATGAAAATATTGAAATTGATAATGAAAATGTTTGAATTGAAGATGTTGAACATGATATTGAAATTGGGAATGAAATTATTCAAATTGATATTGAAAATGTTCAAGGTGAAAATGTTCAAAATGAAGATGTTGAATGTAATATTGAAGCAAGTGTAAATTATGTTTCACCAGATTACATGAGAAATGAAGAACCTTGTGTGGAAGAAAGACATTCCAAATTGAAGACCTTCAAGGACCCCTAAATGGTTAGTTGAAATTGATGATAACATTATAAACAATTTTTAAGGCAAGAGGTTAACACAAACTATTCAGTTGTGGGCTAGAATAATTTTCAACCAATATTTTAGCGATAAGACATTGACCGAGAAATGCAAATTTTTTGTACAATTGCTAAAGATGAAAAAGATGAGACCTTTACTAGCCAAATTGAAGATTCGTGTGAACAAGAGGATCGAAAAAAATTCTATTATTGTCAAAAATCTTTTTAATGCTCTCAAGTCTATTGGAAAAAATAACAAGGAAAAAGATAAGAGAGTTGCTTGGAGAGTCATTACAATTGCCATAGTAAGCCATAAATTGAAAAAGGCTCGCTTTATGAGACAAACTTGTATTGATTTTGACTTAAATCATAAAAATTTGGATAGAGCACTTGCAAGAAGAGAAATAATAGATGATCCTCTTCAAAATGATACATGGGATTTTGTCGAGAGGCTTCCACGTGTTGATAAGAAGCTAACCGATAATGTAAAGCAAGCAATTCAACAATTTTGGCATGATAACTCTAGAGTATCACCCAATGCAAAGGATGTTTTAAAGTTAAGAATTGGCAGTCGAGATCGTACACCGCATCCTAAAAATTTCTTGGAATCAAGCCAAACAATGTTGTTCAACAAATTTATTCAAACACATCCAAATATGGAAATCTCGCAAAGAACTTTCGAAGGTTTGAAGCCATTTTATTGTGTGCCTCTTAAGATTCATAATACTTGTTGTTGCAAATACCATGTGGATTTTCAATGTACCATGAACTATTATGCTATATCCGTTGTACTTTGCATACTAATGAAATGTTGCAGGAGTGTGGTGCAATGCATCTTACGAAATCATCAAGGGACTTGCTAGATCTATTTTTATGTTCTAGTGATGATGGTTCCTTTTTGTATAGAAATGATTCTTTAAATGCGAAGTGCTCACAATGTTGTGGCTTGTCAAAGTTTGTTCAATATTTTCATAAGGGTTCTGAACATGAATTTGGAAAGAATCTTGTTGAGAAAAATAGACATGAGATAGTCAAATATACTTTTCAGAGTGGAGGTGAAGGTTCTAGATGCGAGTTGGTTACAAAAGAATGCAGTGTTGTTGATTTTATTTCAGATTTTAAGGACAATATTTTCTACAAATATGCAAGGCATAGTCATAAGTCTCAGTGGTTGGATCAACAATTCAGGATATATAAGAACTCTTTTCCGATTGGCATTATTATATCAGTTGTTGATTTTGCTGAAAACTACACATTGCAACCACAAAACGAGGTACAATATCAGTATTACAATTCCATTTAGATTGCTATTTTTGTCCACATAACATTTAGACATGCAGCTGATAGTACAAAGGAGGATCGAAATATAATCAAAGAATATCATTTTTATGAATGATGATAGATCTAACTCATCCGAGTATGTCCAACATTGTTTCGAGATTTTTTTTGAGTTCTTGTAGGAGCATGATATAGCACTGGGCTGACATCTCATTTGGTCATATAACTGCACAAGTCAATTCAAGAATGATCGTATGTTTTATTGGTTGAGTAGAATGCATGTAGAAAGGGGTGTACCTAATATTTGGAGTTTTTTTGAAGGTGGGCATGGGAAAGGGGAGCATGATGGAGTAGGTGCATGTGTAAAGAGAGCTTTAGTTAAGGAGCAATTGAAGATTTTAGGAGCAAAATTCAGTGATGCACGTTCTATTGTTGATTGATGTAGTTCAACATTGTCACAAGGAGGGACACTTGATTCAATAGTGCATATATTTTTTTGGTTGGTTGAGGAGGGTACAGTGGAAGGCAGATTGGATTGTCATACAATCAAAGATTCTTCAAAGATGCATTCATTTTGAAGCTCAGATACAGGCACATGGACCATTTGGACACGACAGTTGGCTTGTTTTTGTTAGAGTTGTATTCAGTGCGAGTGGGATCAATGTGAGTCAAGTGAGTGGGTGGATACATGGGTTCCACAGTATCTAACTCCTTTATTTCAAACTATATCCATGACAAATTACACAATGGAAAGTTCACTTGATTACGATCGGCTTTCAAATCTACTACATCCAGGACATGTTTTTGTAGTTGTTGCACCGCAGGGGAATGAAGAGAGATCAAAATATTGGTTGGCTCAATGTGTCCAGGTAAAGCACAAGCTAACACAATCGATGGAAGATAATGATGGGCTCGTGTATCCTATAGGTTTAGTTGTGGTTGTAGGAACTTGGTTGCGAACATACATGATTAGAAAGAATGGTATACTTGCATTTGAAGACTATGAGAAACACAAAACCATTCTCATGTATTCACACCTTGTTATAGCAACAAATTTTAAGTTGTTGAAGCATCATGCCAAACCAAAGAAAAAAAAACTATGGAAACTTAGTAATGTTGATCATGAAGCAATATAGGATACTCTTAAGCAAAGAGATGACCCTTCAAGCACACTTGAATAGCATACTCAAGAATGGAAGGTACAATGTTTAAGCATATTTTTTGTTATGACAATATAGATTTATCATTTGAAAAAATTTGTGATATTCCTGGCACGATTGATCATGGACCTACTGCAACAATAGCTAGGTCTGATCCTTTCAAAGAGTTATGCGAAAAATTACAATAATATTGATTGGTTTTTCAAAGCATCTTTTATAGTTTGCATTACCAATTCATCATCATTCAGGTTGTTTAGATTAATATAGATTTGTTAGTCTAAGCAACTCTTTTGTTGTGACAATATAGATTTTTCATTTGAAATTTTTTTTGATATTCCTGGCACGATTGATCATGGACCTGCTGCAACAATAGGAAGCTTTGATCCTTTCGGAGAGGTATGTGACAAATTACAATAATATAGATTGGTTATTCTAAGAATATTTTCTATTGTATGTAGTTTAACTGCTACCTTGATGGTTTGTACAGGTGCTTGTCACTCCAAAACGCCAACATACTACTCTTGTGGAAGATTGTGCCTTGAATGCCTCAAATAGAAATTTTTTGAAATGTGAAACAATGTAAAAAGGTCATAACTGTGTATAGGCATAATCTATATCGAGTGATGTTTTTTGAAATACAGGTCAAATGTCTAGCATTGTATAAAGGGTATGTTTAAATTTTTTTAAAAAAATTGTACTTAACCGAGCTACAACTAGAGGTTTTCTTCCTAGTTCTTCCCTATTGGTATGCTCATTTGAACCAGGTTTTGTAATATATCCTATTTATATATAACAAATTATAGTGGCTTGCCACTTTTTTGAAAAACAAAAATGTAAAAAGTTCATCTGAATTTCATTTCCCATGTAATTGATTCAAGTTGATTGGGTAAGATTTTTTTTATGCAAGAGCTAGGACTTGCAGAATCTTGATCCAACCTTAAATCTTCCTGCCCCCACATTTCATTAACATTAGCACTTTGGACTCTTAAGGAAAATCGTCGGTCCAATGCAGCTCGAAGTGATTCAGCACATTTGGGTGCAAAAGAGGACCATACCTAGCGTAAACGTACCCATACAAACATGTTGGAATAGTGCATTTGGTCATAGAAGTTTGAGAATGAAATTTGCACCACTTTGCAACTTTACACCGTTTGCATTTGGCAACTTTTCCCTCAACTAAAAACTCATCACCATGGGAAAATACCTTCGATATAGAAAAAATTGAGAGAGGTTATTGTAGATGGTCCCAAAACAATCCCATATCATTAGAAAAATATTATGTAAGCATCACGGTTTCTGAGGAATAGTTCGACAAAGATTGCTGCCTTTTAGCACTTTGGACTCTTAAGGGAAATCATCGGTCCAATGCAGCTCGAAGTGATTCAGCGTATTTGAGTGCAAAAGAGGACCATACCTAGTGTTAAAGTACCCATCTGCACATGTTGGAATATTCTATTTGGTTGTACGAGTTTGAGTATGAAAGTTGCACCACTTTGCAACTTTACACTACTTGCATCTGGCAACTTTTCCCTCAACTGAAAACTCATCACCATGGGAAAACGCCTTCGAGATAAAAAAAACAGAGAGAGGTTATTGTAGATGGTCCCACAAAAATCCCATATCATTAGATGAAGAGTCTATAAGCATCACGGTTTTTGAGGAATAGTCCATCAAAGATTGCTGCCTTTTAGCACTTTGGACTCTTAAGGGAAATCGTCGGTCCAATGCAGCTCAGAGTGATTTGGCATATTTGGGTGCAAAAGAGGACCAGACCTAGCATAAACCTACCCATCCAAATGTGCTAGAATATTCCATTTGGTCATATGAGTTTGAGAATGAAATTTGCACCACTTTGCAACTTTACACTGCTTGCATTTGGCAACTTTTCCCTCAACTAAAAACTCATCACCACGGGAAAACGCCTTCGAGATAGAAAAAACCGAGAGAGGTTATTGTAGATGGTCCCAACACAATTTGATATCCTCAGATGAAGAGTTTTTAAGCATCATGTTTTTTGAGAAATAGTCCGTCAAAGATTGCTGCCTTTTAGCACTTTGGACTCTTAAGGGAAATCGACGGTCCAATGCAGCTCGGAGTGATTTGGCATATTTGGGTGCAAAAAAGGACTATACCTAGCATAAATGTATCCATCAAGATGTGTTGGAATATTCTTTTTGGTCGTACGAGTTCGAGAATGAAAGTTGCACCACTTTGCAACTTTACATTGCTTGTATCTGGCAACTTTTCCCTCAACTGAAAACTCATCACCATGGAAAACGCCTTCGAGATAGCAAAAACTGTGAGATGTTATTGTAGATGGTTCCAACATGATCCCATATCATCAGATGAAGAGTCTTTAAGTATCATGGTTTCCGCAGCAATAGTCTGTCAAAGATTGTTGCCTTTTAGCACTTTGGACTCTTAAGCGAAATCGTCGGTCCAATGCAGCTCAGAGTGTTTCATCGTATTTGAGTGCAAAAGAAGACCACACCTAGCATAAACGTACCCATCTAGATGTGTTGGAATAGTCTGTCTGTTCGTACGAGTTCTAGAATGAAACTTGCACCACTTTGCCACTTTACACTGCTTGCATCTAACAACTTTTCCCTCAACTGAAAACTCATCACCACGAGAAAATGCCTTTGAGATAGAAAAAACCGAGAGAGGTTATTGTAGATGGTCCCAACAAAATCCCATATTATTAGATGAAGAGTCTCTAAGAATCACAGTTTCCAAGGAATAGTCCCTCAAAGATTATTTCCTTTTAGCACTTTGGACTCTTAAGGGAAATTGTCGGTCCAATGCAGCTCAGAGTGATTCGACATATTTGGCTGCAAAAGAGGACCATACCTAGTGTAAACGTACCCATCCAAACATGTTGGAAGATTCAGTTTGGTTATATAATTTTGAGAATGAAAGTTGTACCACTTTTCAACTTTACACCTCTGTAGAGATTTAGGGATGTCCTCTTCAAATCACTCTATTCTGAATAGGTTTGTGGAGCTACCAATGTTAAATCCAAGTTGGCTCACTTCAAGAAAATCCAAGTTGAATGAATTCGAGAAAAGATGATTCCTTGAATGTAAGACTCCCAAGATGAAGGAAGACCATTAAGAGCCAACATGGTCAAATCTTTGTCATCAACAATATGACCAATGGTAGAGAGTTGATCTCTCAATTCAGAAATCTTCATGAAGTAGGTGATGACATTTTTTTCTTTTGCCATCTTAACATGATGAAGTTATTGCTTCAAGGCTAGAGGACTTGTGTTGTTGATCTCATACATCTACTCCAAAGTCTTAAGTATTTCTCTCACTGTCTTCAACTTAGAGATGATAGGAACAATATGGTCATTCATAGAATCAACTAACATCTTCTTCGCCTTGATATATTTCTTCCTCCATTGAAATTTCTCTTCCTCATGCGTAGGTTCAGAAAATTTTCTCTCCACACTCAACCAATTCATTTTCCTCCAAAGTGAGCATAATTCTGAATCTCCATGAAGTGAAGTTTGATGCTTTTGAGTCTATCCTCAATTTTAAGACCATTCACCATCTTTCCTAAGATAGAGATAGACAAAAAAAAAAAGGGAATAGAGGTATCGCTGCAATAACTGGTCCCAACACGATATTTTTCAAACCCGCTTTGATACCATGCTGGTGTTTTAATGATCAGATAATACAACTGAAATCACTCAAAAAATGCAACACATAAGACAATAAACACAACAAGAAATCTGCTTACAACTCAGGCCCAGCTCATGGCTGAATTTGATACAATGAATAATAGAACCTCTCCTAGATGCAAAGATACAATCGAATATGCTTCTCCTTGAAATCATCCTACTACTACAAGATGAAGCGTTGCTGCTCAAGTGCAAACTTCTGCTTGGAATGTGAATTATGTTGAATGAACTTGATTGAGGAAATGAACAAACATCACCTTTTATTTATACAAAATAAGGTGACTCTTCAAAGAGGTCGGCCTCTCTTGAAAATAATAAATTACAAAATAATATGAAGGAAGGTCGCCCTCATCCATTTAAATAAAATGAGTATAAATTAAATAGCCATAGGCTATCATTTAATTTATTACAACTTAATGTGATCGCTATCATGTATGAAAAATGTGGTAGCACAGACAAGACAGTGGACTATTTGAAAACAAACTTCAATGAAATGTGGTCTCATAGAATTCAATGACAAACAAATGCAATTGACAACTGCTCATAGTTTTTAGTTATGCAATGTGAAGTAATTGCATAACTGCTTAGGTTGACTTTGTAAAAACTATATTCTAATTGAAATTTTTTCATCTATGAACATCTAGTTGTTAGTTATGCAATGTGAAGTAATGATTTGAGTTTGAAAGATGTGTAATGCAATGTAATCAGTGATATAAATATAAACTACATAATATAACCATTCTTTTTTATGCTATTGTACATTGATATTTAACCATTGCTCAATATAAAAATTTCAAAGAGTTTAATCATGCACATGAGGAACAAATTAAATTTTGATTGTCAACTTCTACATAGCAAATTATCCAATAATCAAGTGTATGTCCATATACAAAAATGGCATCGATGCCAACTCAAACAAAGTTTTACAAAATGTGGCATATTCCATCTCAATATGTATTCAAAATTTACATGCCAAAATTTTTATCGCATCCTAAACTACTGGTGGATCATAAAAATGGAGCCTCTTTGAAGCATTCGTTGGCTCTGAAGGTAGCTACACAAGAAAAATTCAAACCACAATTGAGATTAGTTATACTATACAATTCAAAATCGAATAATTAACATCAATATCAATATACATTGAATTTTAATTGAACTCTAAAATTGAAATATTGATTACCTGAAATATACGTCTCTTCAAAGGGTCAGGAGTCCTAGAATATACCAAACCAACATTTGAAATGCCAATATATATATGTGAACAAAAACATAAAATTGATCCAAGTTAGCATACGATTATTGGTAATAGGAACATATTTACCAAACACAAAATAAAATAAACACATACCTCTTTATGTTGATCTTTTTCTTTATCTCCTTCAGGTGTTTCGACACCTCGTCCTTGAGGTGTTTCAACACCTACTCCTTGAGGTGTTCCAATACCTACTCCTTTAGGTGGTGTGTCACTTGTCAACAAATTTGTATAGCTCATAATTGCATGTACATAAAATTGACAAGTACATATGAAACTACCAATCTATGTCGATGTATGCATAATCAATATAAGATCTTAAAAATCTTAATTCAATCCAATTTGAGTTCAATTACCTTCCCCTTATCTAAATTTGCGCCTCCATAGTCTGGATGAGGTTGCACCTCACTCTCACTAGGTATTTCCTACAAGAGGAAAATAAGATAAGCATATAAGTTATAATTTCATTAATGACAATTCAAATGACAAGGAAGTATATAATATAAAATTTAAATGAGTGAGTTTGAAAATATATACTGTGTGTGTGTCCAAGCCAAATGAAATGGCCCTAAGGGTGCTATCATTCACCTATGTGAGATCCTCCTCATACATCAACTGTTAAATAGACCATATAAATAAATATTAGTACTTGATACTATCTCTTATTAATATTCATTTAAAAAAAAATGCAAGTTATGAAATTATAACTTAAATCTTACTTGTGTCACTATTCCAGAATCCCCCTCTCTAGCAAGAGAGGACTCTATAGGGTGCGCTCCACTCCCTTGCGACTGATCTATAATGTCCAAATCATGGAGGTCATAATCAGAAGTGTCCAAGGGATGCTCAGCGGGTTGTACAAGAGGACCCAAGCATATCTGGCGGCATATAGTGCAAGTATGTGGCACACAAATATGTGGACCTAAGGAGGATGATGCAGCAGCACTCGAGCCTTCGCCAACATCACCAGAATGTGGCTGAGCTACTATAGAAGCATGCAAAACCAAATGACCACTCAAAGAGTGAATAGCCTGAATAGTTTGTGTGGCTGCATCCTAGATAATCTTTGGATGATATATTGGAGGTGGTGAAGGAAGGGGAGGAAGGGGAGGAAGGAGAACATTTGGATGCAGGACTACCCTAATTTCTCCTGGGGCATACCTCCACCGACACCTTGGAAGGGTTTAATGTTAAAGTAATTGACATGATTCCTAACACAAACTCAGCATATATTTTTTTGATAAAGTAAAATGGTATATCGGAATTATTGTTCGGTGGTTTATCAAAAACCATCTACCAACGATCCCAAAATTTAGCTATAATGTCCCTATGCATGGACCATTTTATAGAAAGTTTTGTTTTATTAACACTCACTGGAAAACTGGTGCGGGGGTCAATGAATAAAGAGACTATTTGGGATTTGGTTATTTGGAGATCTTTCACATCCTCATAAGACAATCCACATCCATAATACTCCCTCATGTCTTCTTGCCACGAATGAAAGGAATTATGTTGGGTGGAGAGGGTTTCTATATTTTTAATTATTTCCTTCAATGTGTTTGTCATATCTCTCAATCAAGGGATTGTCTTATAAACTTCACAAATGCCCCTCAATTGCCCCAATTTTTCACCAATTAAGTCTTCAATTGGTGGCTATGGAGGTGGTGAAGCATTTGGCATTTGTGGATTTTCATTCTCTACCATAATACCTGATTAAAGTTAAAAACTAATTAATCTAATTGAAATTACACAATATAAATGGAATTATTGTAAAAAAACCCTAGTTTTTTATAAAAATCCAAAAAAACCCTACTTTTTCACATAAATCCATAACAAACTCTAATTTTTGATAAAAAAAAATCAACAACACTATTTTTTAATCAAAATCCATTTAGAAACATTAATTTTTAATAAAAATTCAATGTAAACTCTAATTTTTGATAAAAATCAATAAAAAACCCTATTTTTGATAAATTTTTTGTGAAAACTACTTCAAATTAAGAGAATCTACTTGGAGAATCGATTACAACATTTAAAAAACCAAATACTTACCTTTGAAATCGGATATCTGATAGAAGCGGATATCGGATTTTCACTTTTCCTTGTGCGCCCACGTGCAAACTGTGAGAAATGACATTATAAGAGTCAATTGTTTTTTATATAATGTTTCCACAAATCGGATATCCGATTTGGATCAGATATCCAATTTGGATCAAATATCCGATCTGTAGAAACTAGGTTTGGGCTTTGGTTCGGCTAAATGTACTGACACCCAAACCTAGAAAAGTCAACTCGGCATTTCTACATTTTTTTAGTCGATCCAAAACGTGATTTTTTTCTCTTTGCCACCTTTTGGCCCATCATGATCTTGCACATACCCTTGGTCTAATCATCTCATTCAACAAGTATTTTGGGTTATGAACCCTTGAAGAAGGTTTTCAAAGGCTTGCAATATCTTATTTTTGATGTGCACTCACTGATAAGTGATCTAGGAGGTATAATGCATTAATCTGGCAATTATCTATGTTAGAAGTCCAACTCGACAAAGAAATTTTTTTCGGATGTATAAGTGTTGGATGTTGTGGTTATGTTTCTGATATGTGGTTTTCATTGATGTCAACACTATTAGCATTCTAATCTTCTTAAGGCTGTATATGTCGAGGAGATTGAGAAAATTGTTAAAAACATAGTTCAGGCAGCCAGTGAAGCTAAGAAGGTGAGAATGGTGAAATGTTATGTATGTTGATATTTAGGTGTTGCATGCTAATGGGTTTCTTGCTAAACTAATCTAGTATGATGTTCAAAAATCTGAGTGATACACATCAAAGATTTGTGGAAGTAAAGTGTTGTGGTGTTCCTACAGTTGTTTTGGCACTGTAATAGTTGTTCTTGGAAGACTAAGTTAGAATTATGGTAATTCTAGTTGTTGCGTATGTTCCTGTGATGTTCGTGGATGATTCTAGATCATGCTTTATCTTTGTTGCATGTCCATGCTATTTGACGTGATTGTGGTTGAAGATTTTTCTGATGTATGTTTGAGTTTTCATGTTCTTGACTGCCATGATGGTGGTAGTGTAATGCGGATCCTTATGGATTAATTTATTGTTGTTTAGGATGTTGGTTTGAGTTTTATATTTGTTGTTTTTGACTTGTGTTGGTGTGCATAAATATTTATTCATGTATTGAGGCCAATAGTTATAATCTATCTATTATTTATGGTCAATGAAGTTGTTGATGTAAATCCATGTAGCGAATATATAAGCATTTGTGGTGTGAATGTGTAGTGGGTGTATGCTCAAAGTGTACAAGTGAGGTACAAGTGCGAATAAAGGTCAAATCATTCAAGAGAAGAGTAGAGAGTGAAAGAAGATTGAGTAGAGTGTATGTGCCTAACCAGAATTGTCATCAAGCTTTCGGAGAAGCTATTTTCTCAGTTCATCCCACTCAGATTGTTTTAATCTGATTGCATTTTCTTTGAGCAGTGAGCTCTAGGCATTGTTCCTGAATGCAAGTGCATTCCTTATTCATTTTTCATTATACTTTTAACAGGGTATAATTGTGGATTAACCTCCACTGTGGTTTTCTCCCTTAATAGGGTTTCCATGCAAAAATATTGGTGTTATGTGTTTATGATGTGTTGTGTAATTCTTGCTTTCACTATTATTCATTAGATCTGGAATTAAAGGTTAATAGTTTGATTAAAGTTCTTGATTCTGTTACAACGTATTCACCCCCCTTCAAATGTATCTTCTTGTTTTGCCAACAATTGGTATCAGAGCCAGTTCTTTTGAAGATGAAGCTTAACAGCTTAAGGTTATCCGAGATGGCATCCTACAAGAAGGATAGTCTAAGATTCGATGGTACAAACTACACCATGTAGAAAGTCAGAATGGAATTTCATTTAAAGTGCATTGGTGAAGCCTTTTGGAAGATTACAAGAGATACATATACTATTCCTCTGAATGGTCCCTCTAATGCTGATGAGATCAAAGAAGCTGAAATTAATACTAGAGCTATTGAAGCATTGGTGAGTGCCTTTACAAATTTTGAAATGTCAAATGTGATGGGTCTGAAGACTACACATGAGATTTGGAGAAAGCTGGAGTTATTGTATGAAGGAGATCCACTTGTGAAAGTTGCTAAGCTACAAAGTCTGAAAGGAAAATGGGAGGACATGAAGATGAGCGAGGATGAGAACATCCACTATTTCTCTTAGAAGATAAATAAAATTGTGACAAGCATCAGATGTTTCGGTGGTGTCTTGGATGAACAATAAATTATTTCTAAGATACTCAGATCTGTGCCTACTTCCTACAAAAATAAATCTCATGCTATTGATGAACTCAGGTTAGTGATTAAATTAACAAGAGACATTCTAGTTGGAAAACTTGCAGCCTTTGAGTTGAGAAAATTTGGTCAATCTACTCCTAAAGTAGAATCTGCATTCAAAGCAACTATATCCGGTAAAAAGGAATATGATACAGGAGAAAATTTCAAGAAAAAAATTAGGTATGAAGATGAGATGAAAAATATTGAAGAAGAAGAAAGAGAGCTAGAAGAATTGTAAGCACTAATTATAAGAAGAGAATCCAGAGGCCATGGTAAGTACAAAGGAAATCTACCTATTAAATTTTTCTCTTGTAGTACAAAATAGGGCATTTTGCATTAAGGTGTCCTAAAATAATTTCTAAGTACAAGCTTGAAGACACTAGATTTCAAAGAAAGTGTTGTTATGCTGAAGAAGTTATAACTAATGATGAATCTGATAAAGACAATGGAAAAGAAGATGATTGGGTATTTATTGCTATCAAAGAAAATGGTCAAGTGTCCATCGAATCTGCTAGTAATGTGAATGTTGAAATATATCTTGCAGCCAAAGTTGAAGAAAAGGATGAATGGGTGATTGATAGGGGATTCTCACATCATATTTTTGGTGAATTTTTTTTTTGTTAATTTGGAGAATTACGATGGTGGCATTGTAATATTTGGAGACAACACTTTTGGTGTGATTCGTGGCAGAGGCACTATTTCTTTTGGTGGTAAGAATAATACTGATGATCTTTTAGTTGAGTACTGCTAGTGGAAGTTGCTTGATTGCTTAGATTGATGTAAGTTGGTTATGGCATAGGCATTTGTGTCATGTGAGATTTGATAATATTGTAAAGATAAGTTCTTCTCAAGCGGTCAGAGATCTTCCTAAGATAGTGAAGCCTACTAACACAGTATGCAAGGAATGTCAGATGGGAAAGGAAACAAGAAATCCCTTTCGGAGTAAACAATACAACTCTAATGGAGTATTGGAATTGGTACATACTGATCTATGTGGTCCCTCCAAAATCAGAAGTCTATAAGGTGAAAGGTACTTTATGTTTCTTATTGATGATTATTCAAGAATTATATGGGTTTCCTTCCTAAGAGAAAAACATGAAGCATTAGAAAAGCTCAAAAATTTCAAAGTTATGGCAGAGAATGAGATAGGTCTGAAGGTTAAATGTTTGAGATCAAATAGAGGTGGAGAATTCACTTCTAGAGAATTCAATACTTTCTGTGAAGAGCATGGAATTCAAAGACAATTATCTCCTCTCCGAACCCCTCAATAGAATGGAGTTGTTGAAAGAAAGAACAAAATAGTTCTAGACACTCCTAGAACCATGATGTTGGAAGCAAATGTTCCTCATTTCTATTGGAGAGAAGTAGTAAGCACTATTGAGTACACTATCAATTGGGTAAATGTCAACAATAATTCTGGTAAGACTCCTTTTGAGCTATGGCTTGGTTATAAGCCTACTTTGAAATATTTCAATTTTTCTGGAAGCAAATGTTACATCAAGAGAGATGATGATATAGGAAAGTTTGATGCTAAGTGGAATCTCACACACCACTTAGTTATTATTTTGATGTATTTTTGTGATGATTATATTTGTAAATTTAAAATAATTTTAATTGATTTCTCAAATATATGTGAAAAGAATATGTTTGTTTTAAATGGCGATTTGATTATTTTTGTGAGGTTGAGTTTGTTCAAGCCCAAAGCCCTTTGTAATTTATCTAAGACCAAAGCTTACCGATGTTTTAATAAAAGGTTGAAGAAAATGGTTGAAAGTGCTAATGTCAAATTTGATGAAGATATTGACAAACCATCTAGATGTAATGGATATGATTCAGATGGTGATCATGATAATTCAAACAATGGACAAAATGTTCATTCATAGAGTTAGTTGCAAATTGTTCCGGTGAAACACAGAAATCAAGAAGCAGAAGCAAGCAAAAATGAAGAAGAAAGAACACAAGAACAAGAGGTAAGAGAAAACTTTAAAACTCCTAAGTATGTAAGAAGAAATCATTTTGATAGTCAGATCATAGGAGACAAAAGCAAAGGTGTACAAACTAGAAGGAGAATTCTAGAAGAATATTGTTTGATTTCTAAAGTTGAGCCTAACAATATCAATGAAGCATGCAAAGATGAATATTGAATGGAAGCCATGAAAGAAGAACTAAGGTAGATACAGAAAAATGAGACATGGGAACTTGTTCCTAGACCTAAAGACAAGAATGTGGCTGGAACCAAATGGGTGTTCCGGAATAAACTGAATGAACAAGGTGAAGTGGTCAGAAATAAAGCAAGATTGGTTTGCAAAGGGTATTCACAAATGGAAGGTATAGATTTTGTTGAAACTTTTTCCCCTGTTGCTAGAATAGAAGCTATGAGATTATTTATTTCTTATGCTACTTTCAAGAATTACAAAGTTTATTAGATGGATGTAAAGTGGACATTTCTAAATGGTGAAGTAGAAGAAGAAGTTAATGATGAACAAGCAGATGGATTTCAACTGAATGATGAAAAGGACATGGTATGCCAATTGAAATAAGCTTTGTATGGACTTAAGCAAGTCCCTAGAGCTTGGTATGCTAGATTGGACAAATACTTGTTGAATCTTGGATTCAGTAAGGGTACTGTTGATAGGCAATCTATATTTCAAATTGGATTAGGATAAAGAGCTGATAATTGAAGTTTTTGTTGATGATGTTATTTTTGAAGGTGATGATTATCTATGTATGAAATTTTCTAATGAAATGAAAAGTGAATTAGAAATTTCAATGATAGGTGAACTAAAATTATTTTTGGGATTGCAAATCACTCAGTTGAAAGATGGAATCTTTATATCTCACTCTAAATATGTCAAGGAGTTGCTGAAAAAGTTTGGGATGGAAGAATGAAAGCCATTGGGAACACCTATGGTGATCGGATGCAAACTCATACAAAAGGATAAGACAAGTAAAGAAAATCAAACAAGATACATGTCAATGATTGGTGGATTACTATATCTAACCCAGACAAGGCCAGATATAATGAATGTTGTATGCATGGTTGCTAGATTTTGGGCAAATCATCACATGTAGCTGCTATAAAAAGAATTTTCAGATATTTGAAAGGAACA
>CM021101.1:624641877-624705959 GCA_007115665.2 Sequoiadendron giganteum | reverse complement strand
AATTTGCTTAAGGCTGTATCTATTGAGGAGATTGAGAAAATTGTTAAAAACATAGTTTAGGTAGCCAGTGAAGCTAAGAAGTTCAGAATTGTGAAATTTTATGTATGTTGATATTCAGGTGTTGCATGCTAATGGGTTTATTTCTTAACTTATCTAATATGATGTTTGAAAGTCTTAGTGATACGCATCAAAGATTAGTGCAATTAAAGTGTTCTGGTGTTCCTACAGTCATTCTGGTAATGTAGCAGTTGTTCTTAGAAGAGGAAGTTGGAATTATGGTAATTCTAGTTGTTGTGTATGTTCATATGATGTTTGTGGATGATTCTAGATCATGCTCTATATTTGTTGCATGTCCACGCTATTGGGCATGATCGTGGTTGAGGATTTTTCTAATGTATGTTTGGGTTTTCATGTTCTTGGCCGACATGATGGTGGTAGCGTGTTGTTGATCCTTATGGTTGAATTTATTGTTGTTTAGTGTGTTTGAGGATGTTGGTTTTAGTTCTATCTTTGTTGTGGCTGACTTGTGTTGGTGTGCATAAATATTTATTCATGTATTCAGGTCGATAGTTATAATTCATCTACTATTTGTGGTCGATGAAGTTGTTGATGTAAATCCATGTAGTGGATATATAAGGAAGGTTGTTTTGTTGTGTGAATGTGTAGTGGGTGTATGCTCAAAGTGTACAAGTGATGTACAAGTGTGAATAAAGGTCACATCATTATAGAGTAGAGAAGAGAGTGAAAGAAGATTGAGTAGAGTGTATGTGCCTAATTGGAATTGTCATCAAGCTTTTGGAGAAGCTATTTTATGAGTTCATTCCACTTAGATGGTTTTAATATGATTGTATTTTCTTTGAGCAGTGAGCTCGAGGCAGTGTGATTGAATGCAAGGGAATTCCCTATTCCTTATTCATTATACTTTTAACAGGGTATAATTGTGGATTAACCTCCACCATGGTTTTCTCCCTTAACATGGTTTCCATGCAAAAATATTGATGTGATGTGTTTCTGATGTGTTGTGTAATTCTTTCTTTCACTGTTATTCATTAGATATGGAATTAAAGTTTAATAGTTTGATTAAAGTTGTTGACTTTGTTACAACTGATTCACCCCCCCTCTCATTTGTATCTTCTTGTTTTTCCAACAATAAGATGAAATTAATTATAAGTTTCATTATTGAACTAAGTGTTGTATGGGTCCTCTCTTGGTCTTAACCAACTTTGGAGGATGCGCATAATGATTTGATGATGGATCTGGCCGACAAGTTAAAAATATCTTGATATCGTATGAAGCTGACTATTGGATGAACTCATATTTAATTGTAGATATATATAAGGGATTGTTTTCATCATTTGAAGTAGTAGTGTGTGTAGTGTATGTAAAATAGAAGTGGTATTCTATGACTTTTGAGTCATTGCAGAGCAATAATGCAAAAATGATACGAAGAATAGTAAAGGGAAGAGCACGGTAGAGAAAAGTGGAAAAAAAGTAAGCAGATCCAGAATAAGATTCATGAGCTTCACCAAAATTGTTACCTAGAATTGTTAGATGCTATCATCTCAGTTCACCTCTTCAGATAGTTTTAATATGAATTTTGTAGGAAGTAAGCCTTTATCTTTGAGTAGTAAGGTCTAGGTAGTGTGCTTGAATGCAAGTGAATTCCTTTTATATTTCCTATACTTTGAGTACTCAAATTATGGATTAATCTCCATCGAGGTTTTTCCCCTAATAGGGTTTCCATGCAAAAATCTTTGTGCCATGTTATGGATGTTTAAATTTAATGCGTACATCTTTTCTCTAATGCAATGATGAAATGATTTCATGTTTTGAATGGTTGAAATTGTTGAATATAATTGAACATTGATTCACCCCCCCTCTTAGTGGTCCCTTGAGTCCAACAATTGGTATCAGAGCGAGTTCCTCTAGAGAATTTTTATAGCTTGAGGTGGATCTTGGAATGTAATGGACTTTAGTAGTCTTTAACATTAGCTTATGGTAGCTCTTGATGACCTTGATCAGTCTAAAGCAGAAGCTCAAGAATTCAAAGAAAATATTAGAGATGCTAAGAAATTCATTCAGTCATTAAAGGATCAAATAGTCAAATCTAGGGTAAAGAGGAAAGATCTCTATGATCAGATACAATAGAAGGTAAATGAAGATATACATGATGCTCACTTGAATCAAACCTTGAAGGAGATAACTGGAGAATGTGAAAATCATTCCACAGACAATACCAATCTGAAACATGAGATGGAATCTATGATGATGAAGATGACAAAAGAGATAGAGGAAAGGAATAAAAGTGAAGAATATCTTGCTTAGACCCTGAAAGATAAACATGATGAATGCATCAAAATAAGTGGAGAGCTTGCTCAGTTGGAAAGTGAACTCCAAAGAACCAAAAATAATGAAGAAGAAGTTAGCAAGAAAATTACTACTCTTAAGAATGATCTTGGAATTGCAAACAAATTCAAAGAAAGGTTTAAGATCAGTTTAGTAAATATTTATGAACTAACTCAAGGACAAAAGGGTAGAAATAATAAGAGAGGTCTTGGATATGAAAAGGGAGAAAATTCTAGATCAACACAAAATAATTTCATACAAAATAGGAATGGAAGGTATCCAGTAAGTCAACCTAATGCACAAAAATTTAATGGATATTGTTTTTCCTGTAATAAGTTTGGTCATATGGTTTCTCAATGTAGAAGCAATATAAGCACAAAAGTTTCATCATTCTCTGGTCAATGTTTCAATTGCAAAAAGCATGGTCATAAGTTAACTGAATGCAAAAATATGTCAAGGAGGAATATTGAATGTTATGCATGTGGGAAGTTAGGGCATATTACTAATCAATGAAGATTGAGAAGAAAAGAAAGGAATGGACAAAGAAACATTGTGTGCTATCACTACAATAAGTACAGTCATATGGCTAGAGTTTTTAGAAACAAGAACATAGACAAAAGAGGTCTAGTATACAAAGAGAAGAAAATAGAGAAACATGACAAAGGAAAGGAAAAGATAACTACAGATGATATCAAAGATCAAATGAAGAAGACATGGGTGAAGAAAAATGATTTTGATGTTGGAAATAGTTCCATACCGGAATCTGCTACCAATAGTTCTTTCGATAATTGAATTGAGGCCACTGGCCTAGGGGGAGTTTTATCAGAAAATCCTTCCTCCCCTATCTATAGATGGTACCAGAGTGAATAAAATAGTCATGAAGGTGTAATCTCAGCATGCAGAAGTTTTAATATTTTCATAAAAGGAAATTCAGCAAATCTATAGGTTTGCAAAATATTTTTTGGTGTCACCTAAGAAAACAGAGTTTTCAAAAAGTTTAGGACAAGTGCATTTATTGTGCATGTGCAAGCTATAAAAGTTAAGTTGAAGCCGTCATTTGTCACTTTGCATTATCAAAGAGAAGACGGAGAAAACCTGACAAGTGGTTTTCAAAGTAGCAGAAGCGGATTCACCAACGAATTTATCAGGTACTTCAAATCACTCTCAAATTCTTCATATAATCTGGTATATAGTTGAAAACCCTAAAAATGTGGAAATAATGGAGAAAATTAAAGGATCGATCACATTGGATGAGTATAATAGTGCAAAAATAAGATCTATGAGAAATCTATTACTTGATGTTCAAATTGAAATAATTAAATGAAGCCAAGCATAGAAATTTGGATATGTGGAGTGAGTTTATGTACTTCCCAAATGTCAAACTTGTAAAATTCTTGTTGAATAGATTGCACAACGATGTTTTAACTTTGGATAAACCCTACACAATCTCAAAAGAAGTAATTGAGAGATTAACTAGATTGTGCAAATTCAGTGATGTTCCTAAAACTAAATCTATCAAAAACAAGGAGGTAGAAACCTTAACTAGGATAATTGGAGATCAAAGAGCCCTACTAATAGAAATAATTAAAGATCCCATCATGAAGCACATCACACATGGGAAAACCTATAAAATATTCTACCGAAATCAGGAAGGGGCTACATTAGCTGGTGTTGTATATATTTCTCATAAGATAATAATTCAAGGTCGAGACTTTGACCTATACGGATTATTGAAAGATCAGATGTTGGAAAATGTCTAGCTGACCAATGAATCGAGGTATCCATTTAGGTTTGGTACCCTGATTATATGTTTGGTTATGAAATTTTTGAATTCATTTCCAAACAATATAGAATGGAGATCGAATAAACCGATATGCAATCAAATCTACTCTCATTCTAAGAGTCAACCTAATTTGGATTTAGAATTCAATTTTTTTTGTAAGAACATGCTTATGAGGTGTGCATCAATCATTATTTCTACTCTAGTGAGGAAAATATAATTTTTTTCCTTCTTTAATAACACTATTAGAGGAAAAAAGAGAGGTCAGAATATCGTTGAATACAACCCTCCAAAAAGTAAAGTTCCTAAGATTGAAGGAAAAGGGAAAGAGAAGGAAGTTGTGGAAATTCTGGATGAAGAGCCTGAGAATCAACTAGAAAATGATTTCGGTATTGAATAAGGTAGTGAAGAAGAAGAAGAAGATTTGTCAAAAAAAAAACTTTAGCAACTTTCCAAAGCACAGGTGGTATGCAAAATATTGCAAGGTTATGGTGAGTCAGACCATCTTATGATCGAGACTTATTTTGGAAGTTCTAAAAGATCATATTGAGCATTGCAAGATAATATTGGAAAGTCTAAAAGATGTTCTACCTAAAGAAATGATTGAGTGTAGCAGAGAATCAATGGGCTTTGAAGACAAAGGCAAAGAAGAAGGTGAAATTATCTCTCACTTGAAAGAACAATTTAGGCTATCTCTTGCTAAGATTAAAAAATAAAATGAATGAATTAAGGAAGTGTATTGACTCAACCACAAAGACCTACAACTACTGTGTCCACTGGCCTCATCTAGTCAACAATTACAAGCAGAAGTTGGATCAGATTGAGACAAAACTGAACAACATTGGTAAAATCTTTGATATGTGATAGGATCAGGATGGAGTCATCAAAAGAAGAATGTGGGAAATGAAGTCAACTCAAATAAAAAGTTAATTGTCCAAGAATGTTCTTGTGGGAAATCTTTGGAAGGTAAAAGATTTAGTTGAGTGCAAAATGGAGCAGTTGGTAGAAATTTTGAAAAATGGTGGAAAATTGGAAGGTGCAATTACAATTCCTGAATGTCTCATTGAGATTATCAAAAAAAGTTCCAAGAATAACAGCTTGATTATCAACATTGGGATTGCAACTGATAGTTGGGAAAAGTTTCTTCTGAAAGAAGAAAAAGAACAAGTGAATTTAAAAAAAAGATAAGAAGTAAAGCGATTTCAAGTTTTTGAATTTTTTTCAAAGGAGAAGAACTACAAGCATATATATGCAAAATCTCTTAAAGGATTGATGATTTTGAACACATGTTTTGACACCTTTTTGGCATATGGAATCCCAGTTTTATCATTGATGTCAAAGGGGGAGAGAATGTAGTGAAAAATTTTGTATGAGGGGAGATAGTTCCTTATGAATCTCAGTGGGAGAAAAGTGCAACAAGTAGTTTGGCAGTATACCTATAGTGATTCCAACACTTAGTCATTTTTCACTCAGTGTTGTCATCAATGCCAAAGGGGGATATTATTGGCATATGGCAAAGGAGTTTTTCTTGTAGGTGTTTTCATTGATGGTAACCCATGTCATGCAACTGTAGTCTTGCATCTGAATGAGCAACACTATTTTTGGCTCCTACTGGCAGAACAAAGCAAATATAGGAGATTCGGTTAAAGGCATAAAAGTTGGTCTAATCATCTCACCAGAAAAGTATTTTTGGTTATGAACCCTTGAAGAAGGTTTCCAAAGGCTTGCAGTATCTTAATTTTTATGCGCACTCACTGATAAGCAATCTAGGAGGTATGGTGCATTAATCTGGAAATTATCTATGTTAGAAGGCCGACTTAACAAAGACAAAATTCGTGGATGTATAAGATGAAATTAATTATAAGTTTCATTATTGAACTAAGTTTTGTATGGGTCCTCTCTTAGTATTAACCAACTTTGGAGGATGCACATAATGATTTGATGATGGATCTGACCGAGAAATCAAAAATATCTTGATACCGTATGAAGCTAAATATTGCATGAAGTCATCTTTAATTGCGGATATATATAAGGGATTGTTTTCATCATTTGAAGTAGTAGTGTGTGTAGTGTATGTAAAATAGAAGTGGCATTCTACAAATTGTGATTCATTGCATAGCAGTAATGCGAAATTGATGTGAAGAACAGTAAAGGGCAGACCAAGGTAGAGAAAAGCAAAAAAATAGTAAGCATATCCAAAATAAGATTCATGAGCTTCACCGGAACTATTACCTGGCATTGTTAGATTCTATCATCTCAGTTCATCTCTTCAGATAGTTTTAATCTGAATTTTCTAGGTAGTAATCCTTTATCTTTGAGAATTGAGGTCTAGGGAGTGTGCCTGAATGCAAGTGCATTCCTTTTATATTTCCTATACTTTGAGTACTCAAATTATAGATTAATCTCCACCGTGGTTTTTCCCCTATCAAGGTTTCCACACAAAAATGTGTGTGTCATGTTATGGATGTTTACTTTTAATGCATACATTTTTCTCTAATGTAATGATGAAATGCTTTCATGTTTTGAATGGTTGAAATTGTTGAATATAATTAAACACTGATTCACCCCCCCTCTCAGTGTTCACTTGAGTCCAATAAAATAAACATAATGTTATATCCATATGCAAGTTATAACTCAGATTCCCCATGAAATTAATCTACAATTTTCAAAATAGGAAGAAAAGTGATGAAAAAAACATGGAAAACAATGAAATCCTATTTAAACATGAAAACTCTCAATCCCATTGGGGAATTGGTGCCAATTTGATGTGTAAACTGGCCCTTTCCCAACTTCTTTAGAAACTTGATGATTTTGATGAAGGTTGATCCACTTGGTGATGAAGAACAATGTGATTTCTTGATAAAATCTACAATAACCTGGCTATGATAATGAAGAATGCTTATGAAATGGATGAAATTTCTCTAAATATGAAGATAGTAACTTTTCTCTAAGTTGTGGATCCAAAATGAGAAGAAGAGCTTTATGTTTATAGAAAGACAAGATGGAGGAATGAGCAAAATAAAGCAATGTTGGTACATTCAACATCCAATGGCCAAATTCCACTTGTCATGATGTGAATGGGGGAAGCTTGAGCATATTTTGATGAATGAACAAATAAATGATATTAGGTGGATTTTGAAAATCATGAAATGACTTGTTGGAGAGGGAAAAAAAATTACTTAAATGCCACTTGGCTGAATGCACAAGGACATGTAAGAGGAGATAAATATTTTGTTGGAAGGACAAATCCACTTGAAGGGATTTTCAAACTTAGAGGAATATTCCCCTAAAGATGCCATGTTGAGAGAAAATATAGGTTTAATAAATCAATTAAATGTATTTTCATGTGCAAGTGGAAAAATCTAGAGAAATTAGGTGATTAGGATTAAATTAATTAGGATTTGATCAATTTAATAGGAGATTAGATGATGTGACCATTTGATTTATATTTTTGGGTTGATTTAAATCAAAGTTGAGAGGAATATGATTTAGACTTTAATTAAATAAATATTTTAATTTATTCAACTAAAAGGGGATGATGTTAGATTACATTAAATAAGGTTTGATTTATTTAGTTTAATAGGATGACTTTAGAGATTTAATTAGATTAAATGAACTATTTAATTAAATAGAGACATAGGGTTAATTAAATCAGATTGATTAATTTAATTAATAGGAGAGAATGACTTGATCAGATAAATAATGATTTATTCAATTAAGGGATGAAAGGTGATGACAATCTAAGAAGATGATTCAGGATGAAACGACATTAGTAATCAGGATAAAGTGTGTTGGTATATTTTCCATGTCTAAATTTTTCCCCTCTTTGAAGGAATGCACTTGTTGCATTGATTCAAAGAATAAACTGTTGTGATCAAAATTCAAAAATTTCTCAAATTTTTAGATGGCCCACTGCTGCCCTAGTGAGAAGGATTATGGTGGTATATTGCCACCTTGAGAGATCGGATGAAATTTTTCATTTTTGTGTGATCGCGTGAAAAAATAGGACAAGCTACTCGAGAAGTTTGAAAATGGTCTAGGATGCCAGAAAATGCATCAAAATGCCAAAACCAATGCAAAAAGGCCCTCGATTGGGAATAAATAGGATCGGGGGACCATAACCCTAGCGAGTAAGAGTGTACCAGTGGCCAGCCGACACTGGACTCATAGTATGTAGCCCTTTTCTGACTTGTGATTTTGATTTTTTTCATGCAATAAATAGGTTCAAAGTAAAAAGAGGGTCAAGCGGCATTGAAAATGAAAAATCGGCATCACACAACCTCTAAGCGTGCCGCATGTGTGAAGAGCACCACCATGAGCCACTTAAGGAGTTTAGGGTTTTGAGCCAACGTCAACTGCATATGAAAAGTGTGTCGCGGTGAGCCTCTTTAGAATTGAGGACCTAGGGGTGCGGTTAAACTGCATTGTGGTGGTTCAGTTTGGAGTTTGCAAACTATGTCGTGATTGCAAATAGCAACACATTTGCTATTTGAATTGTGGGAACTTAGTTTGAGGGCCTGATTTTTTTTGAAACTTGACATAGTGACCATTCTTGCATAGGAGGACCTTGGTATACTACATTCTCGGGAGCATAGATGCTTGCTACTTAGCAGATTAGACAAGTTACATGAGTTTGTCCAAGAGTAGCTTGGTGTCATTGGTCTTTGGTATGTTATTTATGCTCGTCCTATTCAAAAACACCTAGGGATGATATTAGCCCTAGCTGAGAGATGGCACAGTGAGAAATCTTCATTTAATTTTTCAACTGGTGAGGCCACTGTCACACTAGAGGATGTTTGGTGCATCCTATGGTTGGTTGGCAGATCCTACGGTTGGTCGGCGGATCCTACGGTTGCCCAACACATCCTACAGTTTCCCAACCATGGCGAGAGAGTTATTTATGATGTGGATGTTGGGAGGGATGCTTGTTATGAGGTCATGGGTCTTGAGGCAATATTCAGACACACCTATGGATGATAATATCCCTAGCTGAGAGATGGCATAGTGAAACATCTTCATTTCATTTTCCACCTGACGAGGCCACAGTCACACTAGAGGATGTCTAGCACATCGTACGGTTGCTCGGTGGATCTTATGGTTGCTCGACACATCCTACAGTTGCTAACCATGGCGAGACAGTTATTTATGATGTGGATGTTGGGAGGGACGCTTGTTATGAGGTCATGGGTCTTGAGGCGATCATCTTCTCCGAGGGCCATATTAATTTAGAGAGATACCGAGGTATAATGCCCACATTCAGACTTATTATTGCAGCCATTATATAAGGTCTTGTGGCACCAGATCGACAGGGCTGATATTTCAGTCCAGGGTGGCGATTAGCATGGGAGTGGATGCTCTTTAGGAGAGAGTGCTTTGCATGGGGGCTAGTGATGTTGGCCTCATTGTTCATAGATCTTCATGAGTTTGCGTATCTAGACAATAGGCCATTGGGGTTGGAGTTACATTGCAGCATGAGTTTGGGCATGGGAGCACATTGTCGTGCTTCACCTGTAGGTTAAAATAGTTTCCCTAGAGCTAGATGATTCAATCATTTGGCAGTATGGAGGTGCACAGATTACATTCACTCACAAAGGGGTAGGTGGTATCAACCACTAGTGGTGAGTTATTGATGACATGAAATTTTTTACCTAGAGGCCCTGGCTTGGCATGGATCCTTGGTTTGATGATGTTCAACAACTAGTTTTTTTTCGGAAGGATAGGCGGATGCAGGGTCGAGAGGATACTCTCATTGAGAGATACTTTCCAGATAGAGTGGCTAGGAAGTTTGGAGATGTACAAGATAGGATTGATGACTAGTACGTGGCCATCAAGTTGCCTGTACTATGAGGGAGACTACATGGGGCAGACCCATCCCAGTAGATGAGGCAGTCACATCCTTTAAATAGTTGGTGGCTAGAACATGGTCGTATGATTAGGGATAGGGTGATGCGAGGGTCACATAGGACTATAGAGATTGCTTTAGACTACCCCCTAGACTACAGTTCCTTGTGCAACTCTCCCATGGCAGAGGTCAAGAGAAGGGATAGGGAGGTAGAGGTGATAAGGATAGAGACATGGATGGGGACAAGGGAGGAGATGGGCCGCATCCACACCAGCCACAATAGACACCACCCTGGGTTCAGCCACCAACCTAGGATTAGGCATAACAAACACCTCCTAGGGATCAACCTAGAGATAGGGAGAGATAGGTCCCACAACAACATGCAAACCACTAGGATTCCATGATTCAACAATTACAGGAATAGGTGCAAGTTCTCATGATAGAGAGGGACTAGGCGAGGTAGCAAGTCTAGGAACTAATTACAGAGAGGGATCAAGCGAGGTCTAAGAGAGACCAAGAGATAGGCCAGAGGTGGAAGCTCTCCATTCTAGGGTCAGATAATATCCATACGGGCATATCAAGAGGCCATCAGGGAGGTGGAGTATTATATGATCCACTATAGGCAAGCAGTACCCCCAGTAGGTCGAGTGCTAGAGTACTCCCATCAGACAGGGACGAGGCCACCCAAGGACCATGTCAAGAGACAGGTGGGGGAGGACAACAGCCAGGAGGACTTGCTCCTCATTTTTATCACAAACCAGTATTCATTTTTTTGATCCATGGGCTCTGATTGTTTATTGCCTCTATTGTATCATACACATTTGATCATGATTTTGTACCATGACAATTACTCATTTTTATATATATGAGATGATTAGATTTATGAGATGTCCTATTTTACTTATGATGGATGGACGCCTTTAATTTCCTATGTGTTTATGATATGATGCAGTGATTATGGATGCATTTATTTTTATGTATATTCTATGCATTTTATGGTGACAATGTATGGATGCAATCATGATATGAAATTTTTTTTCTATATTATATCCTAAATGAATTATGTAATGTATGCAGTGATATGTAGGCGAAATACTTTTTGTTTCTTTTCCTTATGCAGTTATGGATGATATATGAAATGCGGACGCTATGCCTCTATTTAATATGAATGTAATATGATACACGATATTTATGATATACCATATGTGATGGTATTAAATGCAATGATTCCTATATTGAATGTAATGTTGTATAATAAGCAATGATTTCTAATGATATGCAATCATGATTTAATACACATGATTATGAGATGTTAACCTTTATGAGATGGTATGCAATGATTCCCTATGATATGTGACACTATGTGATTTATGTAATGGGTGTCTTGAACGCAAATGTGTATGAAATGATAATGCAAGATGACCTATGATGTAAAATTTTGTTGTGATGATTATGCAATGCAATGATTGTTTTTTGGATGCAAACTATGTAATGAACATGGTTATGCAAGCTGATTTATTTTTATGACATGCAATGGTAATATACAAAGATAATAACATGTAATATATGTGAATGCCAATGATTATGAGGTTATTATGATATGATGTACATATGGATATAGTAACAATGATATCTATGATAATTTATGTCATGCATAACTTAATAATTCCTACATTATAATATCCATAATGGAATGTAAATGACTCTGTATTAATGATGAAATGCAATACATCTTATATTTCGGACTACATGATATGCATGATTGATGGATGTAGGGCGGATGCAGGGTGGATGTAGTTTAGTAATGCTTTGAGTAAATGTCACAACACCATGTTAGTATGGAAAGAAGATAGAAGAAGGAAGATCCCACAAGCTTACCTTAAATGATGATGATGGTGATAAAAAATAAAGAGTTAGGATTTTAAAAGGTCCCTTTACTTTATGTTTGATAACACACGTAGGCACGATGCATCAAGGTATTAAGAAACAAGATGGCATTGTACCTAGTGTTATGTACTTTGACTCGATAATCCAATAGGATTATTCTTGTTCACACCTGACATATAAAAACTTATTCAAAATGTAGGTTAAATATTCTAAATATCTCAAACCAAAACATGGAAAAAAAAACCTTCCTATGTAGTCAAAAAAATATCTAAAACACCCTCCCTACAAACCAAACAAAGCACGCATGACCAATTTATATTACAAGAATATCCAACAAGCACCACAGTTAACAAGATAATGATCCTTTCCCCATTCCTTTCTCTCTAAATCCTTTTGTTTAGACATCATCGAGAGGTCATTGGAATGAGCGCAAAATAAGATAAGTTAAAAATACAAAGATAAAGTAAACAAACAAGTTAATGTTCTTCATACTGCTAGCCAAGACTAAACTAAGGTGATGCTTGATGTTGATGTCCATTGTAGGAAGGATGCATCCTAGGACATGTTGTTATCAGGTGATAATGAGATTGACTGGATGATAAGCTATTGATACCAAGAGTTGACCAACTTGCTAACTTACTGACCTATACTTGAGACTTTGATGATTGAGCTTTTACCTTTAAACCTGCTAGAATTGCTTCTGAATGGTTTGCCAAAGGGTGAAGATGACAATGAATTATTATGAGTGATGATTAGTGCAAGTGCAAGCAAGATGAGATGGATGGATTTTTTCAAATATTTGGATGTTTTGGAATTTAGAAATGTTTTGACGTTGTTTTTGGTATTTTGAGATTTTTTTTTTTTTTGGATTTTCGAGATTTCAACCAAGATATTGAATTAAAGACCTACCCTAGGGGTCTCGAGATCTAATCAATAGATTAGCCTTGCCTACCTTATAGATGGAGAGACCACGTAGTTTGGCTGACATAGACCTAATTACTGATGAGAAAGAAAAACAAATTGCGAGATTATTTGTGACGGACACTTAAAGGAATGACCTAGGGTGTCTCAAGGGATGATCAAATATCAACCTTGCCTACGTTTAAGCTTAGAGATGACGTAGTTCGATTGGATGACTCTACTGACATGCTTTTTTGATTTTTGAGATTTTGAATGTTTTGAATTTTCTTATATGATTTTCTGAATCTTTTTGGATTTTTGATGGATTTTTTTGAATGTTTTTAGATTTTTGATGGATTTTTTGAATGTTCTTAGATTATTTGATTCTAAGGAAGATCACAAGAATATACATGAATCTGATCTAATGCAGGTATAGGAACATGCCCCCAATGTGATGCGATAGACTACTTCGATATAGGTAGGACAAACTAACCTTTGGAATATGCCAAGTAGTACTAGGGTGGAACATGATATGAACACAAGATCAAGGCATGGTACGAGCATAAATAGATGGATGGAAGATCAATGGAATGTGATGGTTGAATGGTAAGGTGTGTGATGATCTTGGTGGATGTAGAGTATTTTATTTATACTTGGCACTTTTTTTCAGGTTTTCACGAGGGTACTTGTCCAAAGCACCACTGAAATGGTTTTCAATAGAGGATGATTTTATTTTCTTTGTTGTTTTCAATCCTTTTTTGGTTTTTTTATTTTTTATTTTATTTTTGGTTTTACCCTTAAAATATCAGGCATACAACTTTTTAAGATGGGAGTTGTTCATAGGCTCTTGCAAAGGTTTTACTTTAAGCATTGATAGCTGGTAGGCTCCTGATTTATAGCTTGCCATGATGAGGAAAGGTCCCAACTAGTTGGGCTCAAACTTACCCTTGCTCTCTAGATTTTGCACGTTCTTCTGATTCTCCTTTAGTACTAGTTTGGTGACTTGAAAGGTATGCTTCCTGATTTTCTTGTTGTAGTTGTGTTTGAGATGATTTTGATAGACTTACAAGTGATTAAGGGCATCCATGCACCAATCATCTAGTAGCTCTAGTTCATTTAGTTTTGAGACTCAGTATTCCTCATCAGTAATGAGATTTTATAGTGATATCCTCAAGGATGAGAGCTTGATCTCAATGGGGAGGATGGCTTCTGATCCATAGACCAGGGAGAAGGGAGAGACACTTGTTGGTGTGCGGATGCGTGTGTGATAAGCCCATAAGGCGAGATTTAACTACAAATGCTAGTCACGACTAACGTCATTGACTATTTGCTTAAGGATTTTAAGAATAGTTTTATTGGTGGCCTATGCCTGGCCATTGCATTGCGGGTAATACAGAGTGGAAAAGCAATGTTGGATGTTGAATTTTTGGAAAAGGTCATGAACATCCTAATTTTTGAAAGGTGTCCCATTATCAGAGATAATATCTTGAGGGACACCATATTGGAAAATAACGTAATTCACGATGAGATTAGATATCTGCTTTCAAGTTATTCAGGTCATGGGAATGTCTTCGAATCAGTTTGTGAAGTTTATGTGGTGGTGATAATGAATTTATGGCCATTAGATAAGGTGGGGGTGTTTTTTTCAATGAGATCGAGCCCCCACTCTTAAAAGGGCCAAGGTGTAACAATGGAATGAAGCTCCTGAGTCGGTGCATGGATGAGGTCCCCATATTGCTGACACTACAAAAATATTTTGACAAAGTCATGTGCTTCTCTTTCCATTGTGGGCCAACGGTATCCTATCCTCAATAGTTTCTTAGCCAAAGTCATACCGCTCGAGTGTGAACTATAAATGTCATTTTGCACCTTGGTTAAAGTAGTCAGGGCTTACTCAATATTTAGGTAATGTAATAGGGTCCCTTCGATGCTCCTACAGTAAAGGGTTTCTCCTAGGATGACGAAAGGTGAGGACTTTTTGACAAAATCTCTTTTGAGGTTTGGGGTTATGTTAGCGGGCAAGACTCCTATTATCAGGTAGGTGTAAATGTCATGGTACTAGGGATCACTAGGACCAACAATTTCACACATGCATTTGGACTCTTGTACCTTGAATGTTGGTATAAGAATTTTCTCTTTGAGGAATTCCTATTTTGTGACGGTGTGCAGGATTTCCAAGAGTGATCCAATTGTAGCCATTACATCGACTGCTCTATTGTTTGCTCTGGGTAGCTATTCAAATATAATATCAATGAATGACTCCTTGAGGATCTCCACCAATTTCTTGTATGGAGTCAGTTTATCATCCTTTGTCTGATATTCATTATTTACTTGATTGATTATGAGTTGTGAGTCTCCATATACCTTAAGGGCCATAATTTGTCATTGCACCGCAATCCTTAGCCCTATGATAAGAGCCTCATACTCTACGATGTTGTTCATTTATGGGAATGATAGCTTTTAGGATTTGGGTATGAAGTATCCTTGGGGCTCAGTGATGAAGAAAATTGCTGCTACCGACCCATGTTGTGTGTAGGATCCATCAAAATACATCTTCCAATGATCTACTACACTTAGGCTGAAAATTGATTCATCAGGGAACTTTGAGACAAGTGGGTTTTCTACATATATAGGTGCCTTCACCAATTGATCTTCAATTTCTTATCCTTTTATGGTCTTGTGTTCCACATATTCAATGGCATGCTCTGTTAAGATCATAAACCACTTAGTCATCCATCCTATGAGATTTTCTTCGGAAAGTAGGTATTTGAGAGGATTTATTTTTATGATTATCTTGATTTGGTTCGCTAGCATGTAGTGTTTGAATTTCTGAGCTGCAAACACAACTGCTAGACAATATTTTTCAATAGGCGTATAATTTAGCTTGTGTCCTACCATGGTCCTTTTGATATAGTATATTTCTCTCTCCCTTCCATTTTCATCATGTTGGGCTAAGAGAGCGCTGAGAGTTGTCATTGTTGCTGATATGTATAGGATCAATGGTTTGTATTAAATTGGCAACATTAGAACTTGTGATGTGAGTAGGTATTCCATGATTTTGTTGAATGACTGTTCACATTTCTCATCTCATTTATATGCTACCCCCTTGTGGAGTAGATGAGAATATGGTATTTTTTTTCTGCCAGCTGTGCTAGGAATCTATGGATAAACTAGAGTCTTCTTTGTAGACTCCTTAGCTGCTTTAGTGTCCTGGGTGCTTCCATTTTGAGGATCTCCTTGAATTTGGTGGGATCTACCTCGATTCCTCTCATTGACATGATATACCCCAGGATATTTCTTGATTTCACTCTAAAGATGCACTTCATTGGGTTGATTCGGACCTTTTACTTTTCCAACCTATCAAAAATGGAGCTAAAAGTTGGTATGTGGTCTCATCTTTTCCTTGATTTAGCCAATATGTAATCTACATAATATTCCACCATATTATGGATTATATCATGAAATATTAATGGAATGGCCCTCTGATAAGTTTCTCCTACATTCTTCCACCCAAAGGACATCATATTCTAGAAGTAGGTTCCCCACAGACATGTGAACGTTGTCTTGTGCTAGTCCTCCTTCGCTATCATGATCTGGCTATATCCTGAGAACCTGTCCATTAGTGATAGCATCTTGTGTCGGACCATCATATCCACTATCATGTCAATGTTTGGTAGTGGAAATTCATCCTTGGGACATGATTTGTTTAAGTCTCTGAAATCCATTCAAATGCGGATGCCCCTAGTGAGCTTTGAAATAGGTACTAGGTTTGACACCCATTCTGGATAATCAATCGAGCGTATGAACCTTGCATCTACGATCTTCTGTAATTCCATTTTGACTAACAAGTCTATTTTGAGATGCATCTTTCTGAGCTTTTGTCTCACAAGTTTTGCTTTAGGATATATAGCTAAATGATTAACTACGACCTCTAGATTAAGCCCAGACATGTCAGCATAATTCCATGAAAAATTTACCTTTCTTTCTTTCAAGAATGCAGCTAAGAGTTCATGTTCTTCCATGAGAAGTGACTCAACATAGAAGGTTATGTTTGGTAGCTCCTCTATGCCTAGGTTGACGGGATTGCATTGTTCTGCCAGAACCGCTGATTTTTCTTAATGAAGTGCAGTAAGGGGGAGATTGAATCCTTCCTCCTCCAACACCTCAAAGAGGTTTTCACCATTCAATACGCCCTTTATTTTTACTATTTTAGGTGAGAGAGTGCCATAGTGTGTTTTTCACTCAAGGACCTTGAGATTATTCTCAATTTCTCACTTTTGTGATTGAAGGATTCAATCATCTCCCCGTAATAGGCATGAGTGTCTAGTGTGATGTCAAATCTAGCCTTACGATCTCCATATGGTATTGTATCTCATAATCTCATGAATTCTAAGAGCACCTCATCATTTTCAAATGTGTCTAGAATCGGTGGTCCTCGTTACTCATAATCAATGAGTTGGGGGTAGACCAAGTTTATTTCATGGTTTTGGTGGTTTGACTCAAAGGATGGAGTGCTAATCATGTATAAGGAGGAGTCTTCAAACACAATAGGTAAATCAGTTATGGGGTCCTCGTCACTACTACACACTTTAGTTACATCAAAGGTGAAATTATCTAAGGGAAGACTTGTAGATATTGGTAGTTGAAGGGCAGTTGCCATTAGCTAAGGGGGAGTCCTAATTGCTTTAACTGGGGGACTTTTTCCACATATGGCTACACTCAGAGGGGTACACCCAAGGCCAAGATTTTTTTATTCATTTTTGAACAATGATTGGTTCCAATCGGCCGTTGTTGTTCTTTCCCAAACTTCCATTTCTGTTATAACCAATTCCCAACATTAATCAAAGTCCTTTGTTAGCATCATCCATAGAAAGGGTTGGTACCAGTCTTTCATCTTGATAGATGAGATTGGACACGTCTCTCTCATCCACTACTTCTTAGCCTAGATCTCCCCAACTCCTTAATTGGGAGGGATCCGATTTGAAGGTTTGAGTTGTTGTATTGGTGGGTTTTGGTTGTCTATGGGATCTAGGGGATTGAGGTGACTCCCCGACCACAAAGGTTCCCTTCTTCATTTTGTATTCCCCACATCCATTGTCTTGGATTATAAGCTTGATGTCAGATATATCAGGGATGGCATGTGTCTTTGTACTACAAGTGGAGGCTATGTTGGATTGATCTATATATGGAGCCGAGGGTCCTTCATAGTTCTTTGGGACTTGGGGAAATTTATAGTACTTGGCTTCTAGGTTCTTGCAATAGGCAAAGGGTTAATGATCACTGTATATTGTGACCTATTGATTTTGATATGGAAATTTGACGTATTGATGGAAAGTTATGCAACTGCTTGCATCCCATGGATCCATGGGTGCCCTAGGAGCATGTTATAAGGTAGATCAAGGTCAAGCACCTAATAGGTGGGTGATCCCACAATACAGGTTTATAATTTTTGGGAAAACTGGACACTAAACTAGTTTTTTTTTAACTAAATCTTCATTTTTCAGGCTCCTATAGCGGCTAAACCGTGAGGAATTTGAAGAAGATGAAAACTAGTGATTTGTAAAGTTTTGTCTATAGATTCTAAATATATTATTTTCAAAAAAATTGGAATCATATTGAACTTTTTTTTTCATCTCCTTCAAAAACTAGTTTTTACTAGTAAACAATTTTTTTAAAGAGTGGTTTTCACCATATACAATATAAATTTTTTTGTATGAAGGATAAAATTCTATTTTTTTCTAATTTAGATTTTTAATTACAATATCTAACTAGTTCATTTGGTTTCATAGTTTTTTATTAAATATTTTTTCCTTAATCAATTTTCGAAGTCAAACCAATTAGAATTTAGACATAGGCGGATTGTATAAAACATAACCTTTTTGGTATGTATCAATTTTTTTTTAATGAATCAACAATATCAATACCCAGCCTAAACATATTTTTTAAAATTTTATTTTGATAATCTACTATTTTTCCACATGTGTAGAACAAAGAGCTTTATTTTTAGTTAAAAATCTACATTCACAAGAAATAAAAAATAAATATAATAATCAAATTAAATTTAATTAAAATTATACTATTTTGGAAGCTTATAATAAAGAATACATACTTACAAAAAATAAATTTTAAATGAATTCACTTGATCCCCCAAAAGGTAAATCAAAAGTTGTTTTTTATGAGCATTTTGATAGGTGTAAAGGAGATTCTGTTATAGGTATGGTTTAAAACTAACGAGGTTCTATCCAAGGGGGCTTCGTATAATGTGGTTTGATCAAAGCCTCTTCAATTGGAATCATTTAAATGGAAATTTTCAAGGCTTAAATCATTATATTTCCTAAAAAAATTGATTTCAAGAAAAATCAAGATCTCCCAGAAAGTGTAAACCACTATTGTGGCAACATCCAGGTAGTTTCCATAACAACTGACCCTACTTGAATAGGGAGTTGAATAGTTCCTTGAGACACTCTTTCTTGATCATTATAAGCCCTGATTGTGATAACCTTACCTTTTTCAATGGAATCTTTAGAGATTCCTATATTTTTTATAAGATTGAGTGAACAAATATTGAGGCCTGCACCTCCATCCACCAAGACCCTTTTGACCTTTTTTTTTCAACCAGGACTTCAAGGTGGAATGTACGGTTGTGAGATGGTTGGGCGGGGAAGTCTTGATCGAAAAACGTGAGGATATTTGGGGTGGTGATGTTACCACCATAGCTTGGAATTGCTTTGTATCAAGGTTAGCAGAGATGGTAAATGAAGCCAATGCTTCCTCAAGGATTTCTTTGTGGGCAGTTGAAATCTTCAGTAACTCCATGATGGAGATCTAAGCAAGGGTTATTTTTAACTAGTCAAGGATGTTGTAACCATTAGGGATGGATTTTTGATTTGACGTGTAGGTCCTAGATGGCTGTGATGCCCCAACAGTGGTGACTCCACAATCATCTTTGGCTCCCTTGATGCTAACAATAGTGACCATTTCATCAAGGCATGCAACAAATCCTTCATGCACATGGATCACATTGCCATATTTTTTTTCCCTTTTTTGTTTCCTTGGTTGTGATCAGGCATCAGATTCATGTAGATTTTATGATCTTGATTCCCAACTGGTTGCTCAACATTTATGATTTTTTCATCGATGAGATCTTGGATGACATTTTTCAATTTCATCCAGTTGGCAGTTGTGTGCCCCTTGAGCTTATGATAATCACAAAGGAAATTTTCATTGCACCAGGGTGGTTTCACCTGGGGCTCTTTGTAATTATCATAAGTAGGGATTTTGATGAGGTTCTCATTGACCAAATTCTTCATAATGGATTTGATTGATTCCCCAACGGTTGTGAACTTCCTCTTGGGGGGATATCTATTTTATGAAGGTGGTCCTCCTTGATTATTGAGGTTGTTGACTTGATTCTGGGGTGGTTGTTGGGTTACTGCATTGGCTTGCATGTTATTGTGATTGATGTTCTATGGTTGATGATATGTTTGGGAATTCTGCTTTGGAGCACTAATGATGACCTTAGCATTGACCACCCCATCATTGCTGACATTCCTTTTTTTCACCCATGTGAGAGGTTTCTCATTATAACTGGTGGATTGGAAACTATATTGATGTTTAGGATATGTAGGTGTGCCCCCTTGTGCAATAAGGACCCTTTCGATGTTGAGTGCCCTGGGGATCAATTGGTCATATGTGGTGATGCACTGCATCTTTAGATAAAATGCCAAGGTTTTTTTCTAGATTATCAATGATAGTAAAATTTTTTTTCTCCTCTGGCATGGCCCACTTGCTATGATTGGCCTTAGATCACCATCATTGTAGAAGGAGGTGAATGATTCCCCCTTTCCCTATTTGAGCGTTGATAATTCCTCTAGACTAACATTTGTGTCAATGTTGAATGCATAATTCTTGAGGAATGTGTATACAATTTCTTGGAATGTTCTAATGCCTATAGGCAAATGAGAGAACCATTCCATGGTGGGACCAAAATCCTCTGAGGAAACAACCACATTGGATATATATCATTGTACATGACATCCATGCAATGTACTTGGAATTCCCTGATGTGATCTTTAGGGTTTCCCAACCCACGATAATTTTTCAAATTTGGGGAATTCGAATCCCTTTGGGAATGGTATCATTGCAAGGCTCCTATCAAAAGGGTAGGGACACAGATTGCCAGGTGTCCTTGTTGTGAGAGAAGTTTGTTTTGTGTTGTCACATCGTCTTGTAGATTAGGAGGTGGAGTGAACGTGTTTTGAGGGTGTTGAGGTGTTGGTGATAGTTTTCTACAATATTTGTTGTGCGATTAATGCATGTATTTGCTGCTAAGCCAACAATTCTTGTTGTTGGTCATGTTGTTGTTGCATCAACAAATCTTGTTGTTGGGCTTCTTGTTGATCTGCTAGTTGTTGTGCTTGGTACTCTTATAGGGATTTTTGATAGGCTTGTTGTTCGACTTCTTGCATATGTTCCTGGTATTGAGCTTGTGCTTGTTCTTGCTGAGCTTGATAGTGTGCTTGAGCTTTGGCATGTGCTTGTTGGGATGCTTGTGTAGCTTGGGTAGCCTATGCATCTTGTGTGGTTTGAGCTGCTTCCACAACTTGGGCATCTTGTTGTTGTTGTAGTAAAGTTTAGGATTGAGTAGTTTGTTGTGCCTATTGTGCTTGTTGCACTTGTTGTTCTTTTTTTTTCTAGGCAAGTACCTATGCAACTTGTTTATTTTTCATTTGTTGGAGTGCCTTTTGATAGGTGGCATGTCGTGATGCTTACAATGTGATGTTGAATGAATTCATCATGTTGGGTTTTGGTTGTGGTGGTGGATTAGGAATAGAGTTGACCATTGTGGTCAGAGGAACGGTCATATGGATGATTGGGGTTTGAGTGGTGGATGTTGTTGGCCTTGCCATTGCACCAAAAGATTGACCTGTCAATGCTTGATACAAGTGTCAGTTAAGATCCACGGGAGGCGGTTAAACCATGTCGCAAATTCGAAGGGAGATAGTGGCGGTTAGTCCAATAATCCCCCCCTCAATGTCACTCAAGGAGTTTGAACTCGTGACCGGCTCTAATACCAATTGTTGGCCTTGTCATTGCACCAAAAGATCAACCTGTTAATGCTCGATACAGGTGTCATTTAAGATCCAGGGGAGGCGATTAAACCATGTCACGAACCCAAAGGGAGATGCTGGCGGTTAGTCTAATAGTCATGATTTTGATGCTTGGTCCTGGGGAAACCATGCTTTGGGAGATTTGAGGAATGGTGGATGTATTGAATGTTGGGGTTGCTTGGATGGTTGCCACATATTTTTGCGATATTGATGGCAAGATGAGGGGGTTGTTTGGATTTTGCTGGGTGATTCCGAACAAAGGGGGAATACCCAATCCAAGGGGTGAAGTGGATGCGAGTGGTAGAGGTGGAAATGGAGGAAATATGGGCAGTGCATTCCCTTGAAGAGATGATGATGAGGGGTCGAAGACTCCTCCTGCTTCAAACAAATCACCTTATCCTTGTGAGACCATAGGGAGAGAGGTTTGCATGTTATGAGGACAAGTTGGTGTTGCATGAAAGGAAGATAAATGGGTATGATTATGAAATGTGTGTGAAACATATGGGTGTAATGGATTTACTTGGATGGATTGGCCCAATATGGTGTTTGCGTCCAACTCTTGGTTATTCACAAGGGGATGTGTTTGAAGGGCATGGAGCAATGAGCTTCCCTTGCTAACAATTGGCGGAGTTGGAGTGATGGATGATGTGTTTTGTGGGATGCTTTGGGTGATTCTTTGATATGGAGGTGGGATGGGAGGCATTATCTCAAGAGGATTCTCCATAAGGAATATTATGTCGTAGTCGAAAGGGAGTTTAGCCCCTTCTTTTTCCAACTCAAGCATGTATTTAGAGGAATATAACCTCATCATGGCATTAATCATTAGATGATTTTCAAGATTTTGTACCATCTCAAGGAGTTCATCTTGTGTCATCCCTAAGTCGTTGTCAGTGATGTCCTCTAGTTGGCCCTCTTCCTGAGGATTTTGTGATGGTAGAGGGTAATTTCTTGAGGGATTTCTCAATCCAACATGATTCATTTTAGGAGCAGTTTGGCTTAGGTCAGTTGAAGTTGATGTTTCCTTGTTGATTTCCATATTCTTCTTGTGTTGTGATCTAGTCTGCACCATAAAATAAGGATCAATTTTCAAGAATGTGTTTCCCTTTAGATTGATCTAACTTCAGGCACAAAACGAGAAGAACTAGGATGATTAAGGATCAAAATATGGGGGGTGAGTTACACGAAAAATGGATGATGTGGATGATTGAACTCTTGAAAAACCTTAAAGGAGATACTAGACTTTGGGACTTGATTTGGATTGACTTGGATAGTGAACTTGTAAAGTATAAGAGGTTGGATGTTGTCGTAGAGTAGACTCATACACAAGATGATAATTTGACTAAAGGTGTAAAGAAGGATTCATCAAGACACCCTTAATCAAACAAGATGATTTTAGATAATGAACTCCTACACCCCACGATGTTGGATTTTATCAAGAGGTAAATTTATTCACAAGGATTGATAATTTGATCAAATATGTGGAGAAGGATACATCTACACATATCTAACCAAACAATATGATTTTTATTTTCCAAAAGTCTAGTATGGATGATATTTTCAAGATTTTCAAGAGTTGTTGACGAGATGATTTTTTGGTTGATGTTTCGAGGGGTGGACGAGAATGTTGATTTTGATCCTATATTTAAAACTAGATTAAAATCATTTTTTTACAAGACCTTGGTTTTGAAGAACATGCAATACTTCCTATGTGAGAAATACAAACATTTGGAAGAGAGTTGGATTTTGTTGGTAATAAAACTCATACAAATTTGGATTTTTCTTTGAAGCTTTCTTGTAAAAATTATAGACCAAGCTTTCTCTAACTTCAAGAAGTCTTTCAAGACACTCCTCACCAGCTTTTGGACTAAGAATTTTGAACTTGGGTTTTTAGATCTTTATTTTGCGGGAAATAATTTGGAAGAACACATGTGTGGGGTTCAATTGTCTCTTAACTTTTCTTAATGAGTTATTTTTACCACAAACAATTCTTGATTAAATTTTCAAACAAGATGTCCAATATCTTAACTTCTTGTCATCCCACAAAGTCCATTATGTGTGAAATCGAGGAAATAAAGAAAAAAGTTTCCTCTTGTTAACTTTAGTGAAAAAAATGATGATTAAATTCAAATACTTACAAACCTCTAAGGATGAAATCCATAGGGCAAGCAAGAGCACTTGAATTTTTCGAAGGTATTTGTTTCCTCCAAACGGTTTGAAATTTTTGAGAATTTTATTAATGTTTGTTTTCAAGCATTTTGGATCCAAGCAAAGTATTTTATCTCAGGAATATACACAATCCTAGGATGAAAAGACAATATTTGTTGGGTTCCCACTTGGATAAATCCAACTACACATACTCTTAGTGGATGATTAGATGCTTGACCACACAGGCTCCACCTTATAGTGTACTTGCTCATCGAGTCATCCAAGCATCAGTACCCATGATTCTACCATGGCGTACTTCTCATCTCTACTAAAATCCGTAAGAATGTTGGGTGGCTTCAAAATGACCGTTCTTGCACAAACAAATAGTTAACAATTTTGGCCTTTCTAAACAAGGATTTTTCATGTGAGGATTTTTTTCATGGGGGATTATCCATATAACAAGATACCATTGTTTCCCTTCTTTTTCGAATGATCCTTGTGATACTCGAACTTTCCTCAATTACCCACACTTATATATCAGTTGGAAGTCACTTGGTTTTAGCGTGTTATCGCTTGGGTCATTCCCTTGGGGTGAGTACTTTTTCCCACCAAGACAGACCATCTAAGATTAAAAAATCAAGCAAACATATTCATAGTTCGATCGATCTTTGTTGAGAAATAAAGAGAGAACACACATGATATGCTCCACTCACAATCGAAAGATTTGTTCAATTTTTAATCCAAAATTAAATGTTGAGGCAATCACTTACACAACTTAAGATCACAAAAAAGGACTTTTGATTCTCAAGATCACTATAAAGCGCGAGAGAAGTGCATATGTATTTTTGATGATATTATTTTGGGTAAGTGATTAAAAAAAAAAAGATGAACATGTTCATTTTGAATCCTCAAACCAATGATTAGATTATTTTTAAGGCACCAAAAGGAAAGATGAAAGTTTCTTTGTTCAATTGTTATCCTTAAACAAAATCTAGTAAGTTTTCCCAAAGTTCTTTTTCACATTTTGTAGCAAAAATGAAAGCTTTTTTAGTGTTCTTTTTAGAGCCCAAAATAACTTGAGTGTGTCCTAAAAGCATGAAATTTGGTCCTTATCCCCTTCCCACACCCCTCAACCTTTTACCTAACCAAGTCTGCTTCTTCATCTTACACTTCTCTCTCTTTCTTTCTTTAATGCATCCTAATGATGGATCATGGAGTATGATCCAAAATGTTGATGTAAAAATTGGCACACAGTTTTAATCCATAAATCATACTACATTACTACCATGGACCGTGGAAACTTCATGCTTTTAATAGTCATTATTTATTGATTTAAGCATAAATTTTTTAATGTGCATGTTATAGTTAACTTTTATCTATTAGAAGCATCCATCATCTTTGATTAAAATATCACATTATCATCAAAGAGAATTCTATTATCAAAGCATTAGCTAGTATCAACATCTACATCATTAGTGGTAGATTAGTTATCTTGTATAGTTATTCAATTGTCTTCAAACTTGGTCAAATTGTTAAATTGATTCATGGGTTTTACTAATGTGTAACTCCTTGCACAACAAATTGCAGTCTACGTAAATACTACAAATTTTATTTTATAGATGCAACCAACATATCATAGGAAAGCATGTCAAGACCATAGAAAAATGTTGAAAATGTTAAACAAAGATCAAGCCATGATGTAGATGGGGATAAATATCCCAATTAAGGGATGCTCAAATCAATAAACATAACATACACAACTATTTTCACAATGGAAAACATTAACAAATAAAAGAATTTAACATAAAAAATTCTAAGAGATGACATATTTTATTTATGAACATATTTACATCAAGCTACTTACCAATACATTGAGATCTTGAAGCCTTCCCCTTTGTATACCAAATATCTTTTGTGAACATTGCCCCTTTTTTTCTCACTTTACTAGTATATATAAATAATTTCTTACCAATCCTATTACATATTTCATTCCAAATTTTCTTAGCTGTTGTAAGTGATGAATATAATGATTCTAGATTGACTATACTCTCCTCTCCCTCTTCCAAAGTACTGGGGTTTAGATTTATCTTTGCAAGCTTTCCAATATCAAATACGAAAATTGAAACCGATATATGCTTGGTTTTCACCAAGTCCCTAAGATGTCCTAATCACCTTATAATATCTTCTTTCCTCCTCTGGAATGTGATGAATCTATTGTGTAGGTCCATAATGGAAACCCAATTTTTTTCACCTTAGTTCTGAGCCAAATCATATTCATTATAGGCATTGTTTATTTGAGACTCAATTAAGTCCATTAAGTCCTTATAGCCTTGAGTGGAATACGACCATTTCATGTAGTTTTTGAGGAAACTATGAGCTTTTTTTTAGTCTCAATCTTTCAAAAATTAGAAAGTACAATGAGTTATGCCAAATACATATAATTTTATACCATTTTGGTCTCTTCAAGAACTAAGAATTGAGCTAGGATTTAATTTCAATCTATGAAGATTTTTTTTCCTTAGTCTATTTTTGATTTTCATCTTTACTTTTGTCTTCGAGATGATCCTCACATGAAGAGGTTGTGTTTTTGATAGGTACACAATGTGCCACATGGTGTTTGCATGCAAATTTTTAATCACTGGCCTTTTGATTGGGAGTCAGACCATGTGTCGACTTGGCGGATGAGTTCTTAAAATCACTTTTCACAAATATGAGATTATCCACCTGCTTTAACAAAATATTCAGATTAAGGCCATCTTAAGGTTTGAACTAAATTAATAGCATCTACTCATGCCAAGTTATAGTTCTGCTTGGGCTCATAGATCAGATTCTATACCTTTTGTTTGATTCTACAATTTTCTCTTCTCTACTCTGCTCTGCTCTTCTCAACTCTTCACATCACAAATCCATGTACAATGGATTTTACATTACTATCCTTCTGAATTTCACACCAAACACTAGCATAATTCACATCTCACATATTCATGGGCCTTCAAAATGATACAACCAATCTCTTACATATCTGCTACCAAGGATTGATCATTCATATGTCAGCTTTTATAAAACATAAAATTCTTTTCAACTGTTGGCTAAATCCTCAACTAATTATTAATGTGCACCATCCATAGTCAGCCATAGTATAGTAGGGACCCAAATAAACATGTTTGAACACAATTTTTTTTAACCAATTATGCCTTAGACATCCACAATGACTATATTCACCAAGTCGGCCTTCTAGCATAGATAACAGAAAGATCAATGTATCGGATCTCCTATATCATACACTAGTAAATGTACACCTTGATACTTCTTGAATAAGATAGTACAAACATCAACATAACTTTCTCTAAGATCCACAACTCAAGATAATAGTCTGGTGAAGTACACAAATTGACATCTTTACCTTTAATCCTAATACCCTATTCTTCATTCTGTTTGTCGGTATGAACCAGTACTAAAATATGGACCAAATCAATGACTTAGGTTTCCATCAATAACAACACTAGAAGCAATATTCCAACAATCTCCCCTTTTGGAATTGATGGCAACACTTAGTGAAAAATGATTAAGTGAGAATCAATATGAGTACACCGCCAAACTTCAAAATTTGAAAACATAACTTCCCTTAAGATTGATAAGGAATTTTTTACTGATTTCTCTCCCCCTTTCACATCAATGACAAAGCACGTGTTCAAACTCCCAAAAAATTCAAAATTGATTCAAAATTTTGAAAAATAACAACTGCTACTTGCGTTAGAAAATTATTTTGTGATTTTCTTTCATCTTTGGAAGGAATTTATTCCAAGCTTCTATTGCAATCCCAATGATTATGATTCTATTATTATTGGAGGTATTATTGACAGTTTTGATGAGGGATTCTAGAATTATAATCCCATCCTCTAGATTCTCACCTTTCATCAGTATCTCAACCATCTGTTCTAGTCTGCATTTAGTTAGGTCCTTCACTTTCCAAAAAGTGTCCACAAGTGTGTTTTTAGTGAATTGAATTTTTATGTGTTCAGACTATAGCTCTTGAATTATTTTTTTGATTGTACCATCCTGATCCTGAAACATATCAAAAAAATTTCCAATCCCATTTAATTTTGTTTCAATTTTCTCTAGCTTCTCTTTGTATTTCCCAACTGCATGAGGCCAACATATGCAATATTTGTAGATGTTATTTGCTGCACTTATGCATTGCCTCAACTCATTCATTTTATTTTTCAACCTGGTGAGTGATAGCCTAAACTGCTCCTTAAAATGTGAGATAACTTCAACTTCTTTATTTTGAGACTCAGAGTCCATTGTTTCCTTAATGCATTCAATCATTTCTTTGGGTAAAATATTCCGCAAACTCTCCAATTTGATATGAGTGTGCACAACATGAGAATTTAGTACACTTAAGATCATATCCTGATCATATGAGGGTCTGATAGAACATAACTTATCAATTTTATAATATCCATCCTCCTTGTGAATAAGGTGTAGTAGCTTCTCCTTTGTCAAGTCATCTTCTTCCTCACTTGCTTCTGGAATTTCCTTTTCTTGTTCTGGTTTGGCTAATTATAGTTCATTTCCCTATGGGTCCTTAGTTTCTTCATCAGATTCCTCATCTGGTATATCCACAATTTCTTGTTCCTTTCCTTTTCCTTCAATTTTAGGTATCTTGAATTTTAGAGGAGTACACACAACAATTTCCTTTTCTCTTTTCTTCTTTCTTTCCATCTTACCAGAAGATGAACCAACTTCAAGTGTCCTTACCGGAAGAGAAATACCAACTGAACCACACTTTCCTAGTAAACTCTTAAAGAAACTTCCAAATTCTTGATCATAGTTAGCCAAGATCTTAGAGTTGTGTAGATTTCTTTGCACACTAGTTCATTTACTTTCCACAACACATTGTTGTTCATTGGTAAAAAATTTAGAAATTACATTACTAGACATATGACTAGAGTACCAAACTTGAAAGGATAATCTTTCTCTTTCATTAATTGCACAGTCTCCATCAATTGATCCTTTAGCAGTCTACATAGGTCAAAGTCCTCACCTTCCATTATCATTTTGTGAGAGATGTAAACTGCACCAGCCGAGGTTGCTCCTTCTTTGTTTCCGAAAAAGACTTTATATGATACTTCATGCAAAATGCACCTTGTTATAGGGTTTTTTATTGTTGAGATTATTAGTGCCCTTTGATCTCCAATGACTCTGATTAGGGTTTCTACTTCTTTATTTTAGATGGATATTTTTTTCGGTATATCCCCAACTTTGCATAATTTAGTGGAATTTCCATTTACTTCCTTCGAAATGATGTAGGGTTTGTCCAAATTCAAAGTTTCGTTATTCAATCTGCTCAAAATTAATTTAACTATTTCCAAATTTTCGAAATAGGGAAACTCATTCCAAATGCCCAAACTCTTGTGTTTGGCTTCTATCAACCACTTCACTTCATCGAGCGACAAAAAATTTCTCACGACCCTAATCTTCTCACTATTGTATTCATCTAAATTGATTGTTCCTTTTATTTTTTCCATTTTTCCTTCCATACTTATGTTTATCAACCACACACCAAATTATATGGAAATTCCAAAGACAAGTGAAATACCTGATGGATTTTGAGATTCATAGTCGAATTAACTTTATTGCTTTGAAATTCTTCTATCGAGTGCTCTCCTTCTCCTCTTCTTCAATGCAAAGTGACAAATGAGAGTTTCAACTTTCATTTTATAGCTCGCATATCGGTAATAAATACCTTTGCCCTATGTTTTATAGATACCCTACTTTCCTAGACAACGAGAGAAAAATTCTTCTGCGGACCTATGATTTCTTGAATTTTCTTTGTGAATATTTTCCAAAACTTTTGTACACCATTAATACACTTTTTTAACAATCTTTTGCATTCTGGTACCAGCTTACCGATAGGGGAAACGTATTTTCTTGAAAAATTTCCCCTAGGTCAATGGCATGAGATCAGTTCTCAGAGGAATTTTTGGAAGTATGTTCCGGTATAGAATCATTTCCACCATCAAACTCATTCTTCCTTACCCATTTCTTATTCATCTGATCTCTTATTTCATCTGCAATCACTTTTCCTTTTTCTTTATCATCTTTTTGTGTATTTCTTCCTTTGTATACCAGACCTCTTCTATCCACATTATTGTTTTCACAGAATCTTACAATGTGACCATATTTTTTGTAATTGTAGCACACAATATTTCCTTGTCTAGACCAATCATCCCATTTATTTATAAATTGGTTAGCAATATCACCAATTTTACCACAGGTATAACATTCAACATTCCTTCTATTGATAGAGTATTTTGACACATTTCTACATTCAGTTGATTTATGACCCAACTTTTTGCAATTGAAACATTGACCAAAAAATGATGAATCTCTTGATTGCATTTTACTTCTACATGGAGCAACCATATGAAAAAATTTATTTGAAGCAAAATAGTATCCATTAAACTTTTTAGCATTAGGTTGTCTTACTGGATACCTTCCACCTTTGTTCATCTGGTTACCTTGTCTGAAATTATTTTGTCTAGATCCAGAGCTTTCTCCATTTTCATATCCAAGACTTTGCTTGTCATTTCCACTCTTCTATCCTAGATTCAGCTCATCAAGCTTAACTGAGCTAATCCTAAACTTCTCCTTGTATTCAATTGCAATAGCAAGTTCATTCTTGAGAATAACAATCTATTTTCCAAGTTCTTCTTCATTGTTCCTAGATTGTTGCAGTTCACTCTCCAACTAAATGAATTCTCCATGTCCTCTTATGCATTAATCATATTTTTATTTTAAGGATTGAGCAAGGTTATCCTCATTCTTCTCCCTTTCTTCAATCTCCTTAGTCAGCTTCATCACTATAGATTCCATCTAATGTTTCAAGATAGCATTGTCTCTGGGAAGCTTTTCACATTCTTCAGTTATTTCCTTCAAGGTTTGATTTAGGTGAAAATCATGCATGCTTCTACTCTCGTTTTTCTTGATCTAATCACATAGACCCTTTCTCTTCTCTCTAGATTTAACAATTTGATCCTTCAATGTCTGAATGAATTTCTCATCATCTATAAGATTCACTCTCAATTCCCAGGCTTCTACTTTAGACTCGTCAAGGTCATCAAGTGCCATCAAAAGCTACTGCTAAAGACTATCAGAGCCCATTACATTCCAAGATCCACCTCAAGCTGCTAAATTTTTTCCAAGGAACTAGGCTCTAATACCAATTGTTGGACTCAAGGGAATATTGAGAGGGGAGCCGAATCATTGTTCTATAAATCTAAACATTATTAATATGATATTTAAACCATTTCAACATTAAACCAAAGAAAAGATGTAAACATTTAGAGAAATAATCCACAACGCCATAGCACAAGAATTTTTACGTGAAAACCTTATTAGGGGAAAAACTAGGGTGGAGGTCAATTGCCATAATTTGAGTACTCAAATATAAGTTTTACAAAAAGGGAATGCACTTGCATTCAGGCTCACTGCCTAGAGATGACTGCTCAAAATGGAAACACTCACTGCCTTACAAAATGTTTAGACTAATAGCATCTGAAGGTTTGAACTGAAGTAGTAGCATCTACTCATGCTAGGTTATAGTTCCAGCTTGGCTCATAGATCAGATTATAGACCTTCTGTCTAATTCTGCACTTCACTCTTCTTTGCTATGCTCTTCTCAGCTCTTCGCATCACAAATCCATATACAAATGATTTTGCATTACTATCCTTTTGAATTTCACATCACACACTAGCATACTTTGCATCTCACATATTCACACCTTCAAAATGATACAACTAATCTCTTATTTATATCTGCTACCAAGGATTTGATCATTCATATGTCGGCTTTTGTAAAACATAAAATTATTTTCAACTGTCAAGTAAACCCTCAACTAATTCTTAATGCACACCATCCATAGTCATCCATAGCATAGTAGGGACCCAAATAAATATGTTCAAACACAAAAAAAATTAACCTATTATGCAGGTATGTGCAGAATATGATGGGCCAAAAGAAGATTCTAAGCTTTCCACCAATATAAATTATTCTTTACTTTCAATTTAATAAATAATTATTATTCATTTTCTATTGGAATTATGACTAAAGTCCTAATTGATAGGCTAATTTAAAAACATCTATAGATTTAAAATGGTATAAAAAATTTTGAATCCAAAACATGCGTCACATTCTATGCTTCACATACTATAGGATTAAAAATATATATATTGAATTTCATGAAATTTTGACCAAGTTAAGGTGATTAGAGATATGAGTTTTTATATTTTTTAAAATTTGTAATAAAAAAATCATAATTAATTATTTACTTGGAAAAAAATTACAAAAAAATGTGCATCACATTGGGACCTGAGTCCTCTACTTATATATAAAATATTATAAAAAATAATTATCATTTTGTTGTGGTTAGGGTGGTCAGACATACACCTACTTCTTATTTTTCCCTGAAATTTAAGTACTACTACATTGAAATTTCAGATTTTCACCAAACATATTTCTTCTTCTTTTAAATAAACCTAGTAGTTTAGAAACTACATTCTATTTTTTATAGATTCTATTCTTACATATTTTTGAAATAATATAGATAACTTATTCAAATTTTTATGTCAAGTTGCCTAATTCTGATTTTCTGAATTTTCATTGCCACTTAAGGGCCTATTTTTTCCATGATGATCCTGCACATACCCATGTATTAGATATCCACAATGACTATATTCACCAAGTCAGAATTCTAGCATAGATAATAGAAAGATCAATGCATCGAATCTCCTAGATTGTAGGATAGTAAATGCACACCTTGATACTTCTTGAATAATATAGTATGAACATCAACATACCTTTCTCTGAGATCCACAACTTAAGCTAATAGTCTGGTGAAGTACACAAATCGACATCTTTACCTTTAACTGGATACCCTGTTCTTCATTCTATCTGTTGGTATGAACCAATACTAAAATATGGACCAGATGAATGACTTAGGTTGCCATCAATTACAACACTAGAAGTGATATGAAAACTTGTACTTTGGGAGTTTTCATTTGGAGTTTGTTAGAATACGTCTTGCCTTGTTCTAGAGAAAGGAGGTGAGTCGGGGCCACCAAAGCCACTTGACTAGTTGACAAGACCCTTGCTAGGGTATTTTTCTAGGATCCAAGTGATTACGAGGGGAAATCCTGTTGAAATATCCTTGAACCCCAATTCTAGACCTACACAAACATAACAAACAAACAAACATAATGTTAAATCCATATGCAATTTAGAACAAAAATTTCCCATGAAATTCATCTACAATGCTCAAACTAGGAAGAAAAGTGATGAACAAAAAATGGAAAGCAGTGAAATCATATTTAAACATGCAAACTCTCAATCCCATGGGGAATTGGTGCCAATTTGATGTGTAAATTGGCCCTTTCCCAATTGCTTTAGAAGCTTGATGATTTTGATGAAGGTTGATCCACTTGGTGATGAAGAACAATGTGATTTCTTGATAAAATCTACAATAACCTAGCTATAATGGAGAATTCTTATGAAATGGATGAAATTGCTCTAAATATGAAGATAACAACTTTTCTCTAAATTGTGGATCCCAAATGAGAAGAAGAGCTTTCTATTTATAGAAATACAAGATGGAGGAATGAACAAAATAAAGAAATGTGGGTTCATTCAACATCCAATGGCCAAATTCCACTTTTCAAGATGTGAATGGAGGAAGCTTGAGCATATTTTGCTGAATGAGCCAATAAATGATATTAGGTGGATTTTGAAAATCATGAAACGACTTGTTGGAGAGGGAAAGAAAATGACTTAAATGACACTTGGTTGAATTCACAAGGACATGTAAGAGGAGATAAATGTTTTGTTGGAAGGAAAAACCCACTTGGAGGAATATTCCCCTAAAGATGCCATGTTGAGATAAAATAGAGATTTAATAAATAATTAAATGTATTTTCATGTGCAAGTGGAAAAATCTAGAGAAATTAGGTGATTAGTATTCAATTAATCAGGATTTGATCAATTTAGTAGGATATTAGATGATGTGACCATTTGATTTATATTTTTGGGTTGATTTAAATCAAAGTAGAGAGGAATATGATTTGAACTTTAATTAAATAAATATTTTGATTTATTTAAATAAAAGGGGATGATGTTGGATTAAATTAAATAAGGTTTAATTTATTCAATTTAATAGAATGACTTTAGAGATTTAGTTAAATAGAATTAATTATTTAATCAAATAGAGACAGGGTTAATTAACTATTTAATTAAATCAAATTAATTAATTTAATTAATAGGAGAGAATGAATTGATCAGATAAATAATGATTTATTGGATTAAGGGATGAAAGGTGATGACAAGTGAAGAAGATGATTCAGGATGAGATGACGTTAGTAACCGGGATAAAGTGTGTCGGTATATTTTCCATGTCTACATTTTGCCCCTCTTTGAAGCAATGCACTTGTTGTGTTCATTCAAAGAATAAACTGTTGTGATCAAAATTCAAAAATTTCTCAACATTTTAGATGTCCCACTACTACCCTAGTGAGAAGGATTATGCTAGTATATTGCCCCCTTGAGGGATTGGACGAAAATTTGGATTTTTGGGTGATCTCACGAAAAAAAAGGACAAGCTGCCTGCGAAGTGTGAAAATGGTCCAAGATGCCAAAAAATACGTCAAAATGCGAAAACAATGCAAAAAGGCCCCCAGTTCAGCAAAAATGGGATCAGGGGACCATAACCCTAGTTGGACGGCTAAATTAGGTTAAAAAACCCTAAATTTTAGTCCTAAATAGACTTGAAGGGGTCATTTTCAAATCATTTTTACACTTAGCCTTTAGAGATTTTTGCATTTTGAGCTTTGATCAAGATGGTGCAAAGATTGCTTCCACAACATATGTCAGAGCAAGTACGAGTGCTCCAACGGCCAGCCGACACAAGACCTATGGTATGTACTCTTTTTTGACTTGTGATTTTAATTTTTTTCATGCAATAAATAGGGCAAAGTCAAAAAAGAGTCAAGCAACGCTGAAAATGAAAAATCAGTGTCGCATGGCCTCTAAAAATGTTGCATGTGTGAAGAGTTCCATCACGAGCCAGTTGAGCAATTTGGAGTTTTTGGCCAAAGTCGACCACATATGAAAAATGTGCCACGGCGAGCCTCTTTAAAATTTATTATTTTGTCATCAATGAAATCTTGGATAACATTTTTCAATTTCATGCAGTTGGCAGCTATATGCCCCTTGAGCTCACGATAATCAGAAAGGAAATTTTCATTGTACTAGGGTGGTTTCACCTGGGGCTCTTGGTAATTATCATAAGTAGGGATTTTGATGAGGTTCTCATTGACCCACTTCTTTATGATGGATTCAATTGATTCCCTCAAAGGAGATACGAGAGTTTGGGACTTGATCTGGATTGACTTAGATAGTGAACTTGTAAACTCTAAGAGGTTGGATGTTGTCCTAGAGTAGACTCGTACACAATATGATAATTTGACTAAAGGTGTAAAGAAGGATTCATCAAGACACCCTTAATCAAACATAAATATTTTAGAAAATGAACGCCTAGGCCCCAAGATGTTGGATTTTATCAAGATGTAAATTTGTTCACAAGTATTGATAATTTGATCAAATATGTGGAGAAGGATTCATCTACACATATCTAACCAAACAATTTTTATTTTATTTTCCAAAAGTCTAGTATGGATGATATTTTGGATATTTTCAAGAGTTGTTGACGAGATGATTTTTTGGTTGATGTTTTGAGGGGTGGACGAGAATGTTGATTTTGATCCTAGATTTAAACCTAGATAAAACTCCTTTTTTTCACTAGACCTCAGTTTTGAAGAACATGCAATACTTGCTATGTGAGAAATGAAAACCTTTGGAAGAGACTTGGATTTTTTTGGTAATAAAATTCATACGAATTTCGATTGTTCTTTGAAGCTTTCTTGTAAAAATTATAGACAGCCCTTTCTCTAACTTCAAGAAGTGTTTCAAGATGCTCCTCACGAGATTTTGGGCTAAGACTTTTGAACTGGGGTTTTCAGATCTTTATTTTGTGGGAAATCATTTGGAAGAACACATGTGTTGGGTTCAATTGTCTCTTAACTTTTCTTAATGAGTTATTTTTACCACGAATAGTTCTTTGATTAATTTTTCAAACTAGATGTCCAATGTCTTAACTTCTTCTCATCCAACAAAGTCCATTATGTGGGAAATCAAGGAAATTAAGGAAAAAGTTTCCTCTTGTTAACTTTAGTGAAAAAAAATGATGAGTAAGTCCAAATACTTAGAAACATCTAAGGATGAAATCCCTAGGTCAAGCAAGAGCACTTGAATTTGTCAAAGGTATTTGTTTCCTCCAAAGGGTTTGAAATTTTTGAGAATTTTGTGAATGCTTGTTTTCAAGTGTTTTGGCTCCAAGAAAAGTATTTTGATCTCAAGAATATGCACAATCCTAGGATGAAAAGACAATATTTTTTAGATTCCCACTTGGATAAATATAGCTACGTATACTCTTAGCAGATGATTAGATGCTTGACCACAGAAGCTCCCCCTTATAGTGCACTCAGTTCTTGGGTTAGCCAAGCATCAATACGCATGATTCTACCATGGCATACTTCTCATCTCTACTAAAAGTTGTAAGAATGTGGGGTGGCTTCAAAATCGCCATTCTTGCACCAACAAATAGTTAATGATTTTGGCCTTTCTAAACAAGTGGTTTTAATGCGAGCATTTTGTTCATGGGGGACCATCCATACATGGCAAGAGACCATTTTTTCCCTTGTCAGAATTATCCTCGTGATACTCAAACTTTTCTAAAGTATCCACACTTATATATCAGTTGTAAGTCACCTGGTTTTAGCATGTTACCGGTTGGTTCGTTCCCTTGGGATGAGTACTTTTTTCCACCAAGGCAGACCCTCTAAGATAAACAAAAGAAAGCAAACATATCCGTAGTTTGATTGATCTTTTTTGAGAAATAAAGAGAGAACACACATGATATATTCCACTCACACTTGTAAGATTTTTAAAAATTTTAATTCAAAATGAAATGTGGAGGCAATCACTTACACAACTTAAGATCAGAAAAAGGAATTTTGATTCTCAAGATCACTATAAAGCATGAGAAAAGTGGATATGTCTTTTTGATGATATTGTTTTGGGTAAGTGATTACAAAAAATAATATGCACATGTTCATTTTAAATCCTCAAAGCAATGATTAGATTCTTTTTAAAGCACCAAAGGAAAGTGAAATTTTATTTGCTCAATTGTTAACCTTAAATAAAATCTGGTAAGTTTGCCTAAAGTTCTTTTTAACCTTTTGTAGCAAAAATGAAAGCTTTTGTAGTGTTCTTTTTAGAGCCCAAAATAAATTCAGTGTGTCCTAAAAGCATGAAGCTAATCAAATCCAAGGGATTATAAGTTCTCCCAAAGTGTTTAAAAACACTTAATACAATAAGATGATGATGTCATATTAAAAAACTCCTCTTTGCTCTCTTCTTTCCTCAACCTGTAAATTGATTAAAGCTAAGAAATATAGAGATAGAACACAAGCTAGGAGTTCAAAATGTCCAAAAGAAAAAAGAAAATGTCAAAATTAACTGAATTTGATCTTTTTACTCCAACCCAATGGTGTAGTCCATGGGTGCAATGGAGTTTAGAAAGGTCAGCATTGTAATATAGAGCCGTTGAAGATTGAGAGCAACACTTTGTAGCAAAACAGTGACCACAATTGTAATGCTATTCGGAAAGCGACGCTATTTGGAATTTAGAAAACCTGCAGTTGAGTTTGAAATTTGATTTTTTTAGGTGGGAAGACTCCAACAATGGACTTTGAAAATGGGAGCGGTGCAATATAGCATTGCTTGATTGTTAGTGGCTGAGTTTCCTGGGAGCTGCAAAAAACACAAAAAAGCACATAATTTTTCAAAAAAACGTTATGAAATCCTTCAGATTCACCCTCCTTTTAGCACCAAAATTAGAACCCCAATTCTCGGCCTACACAAACATAATGTTAGATCCATATGCAATTCAGAACTAAGATTCCCCATGAAATTCATCTATAATGCTCAAAATAGGAAGAAAAGTGAAGAAAAAAACATGGAAAGCAATGAAATCCTATTTAAACATGAAAAATCTCAATCCCATGGGGCAATTGGTGCCAATTTTATGTGTAAATTGGCACTTTCCCAACTCCTTTATAAGCTTGATTATTTTGATGAAGGTTGATCCACTTGGTGATGAAGAACAATGTGATTTCTTGATAAAATCTGCAATAACCTAGCTATGATAATGGAGAATGCTAATGAAATGGATGAAATTCCTCTAAATATGAAGATAGTAACTTTTCTCTAAGTTGTGGATCCCAAATGAGAAGAAGAGGTGTCTATTTATAGAAAGACAAGATGGAGGAATGAGAAAAATGAAGCAATGTGGGATCATTCAACATCCAATGGACAAATGCCACTTGTCAAGATGTGAATGGAGGAAGCTTGAGGACATTTTGATGAATGAGCCAATAAATGATATTAGGTGGATTTTGAAAATCATGAAATGAATTGTTGGAGAGGGAAAGAAAATTACTTAAATTCCACTTGGCTCAATGCACAAGGGCATGCAAGAGGAGATAAATGCTTTGTTGGAAGGAAAAATCCATTTGGAGGGATTTTAAAACTTGGAGGAATATTCCCCTAAAGATTCCATGTCGAGAGAAAAAATAGGTTTAATAAATCAATTAAATGTATTTTCATGTGCAAGTGGCAAAATCTAGAGAAATTAGGTGATTAGGATTAAATGAATCAAAATTTGATCAATTTAATAGGAGATTAGATGATGTGACAATTTGATTTATATTTTTGGGTTGATTTAAATCAAAGTTGAGAGGAATATGATTTAGACTTTAATTAAACAAAGGTTTTGATTGATTTAACTAAGAGGAGATGATGTTAGATTAAATTAAATAAGGTTTAATTTATTAAATTTAATAGGATGACTTTAGAGATCTAATTAAATAGAATAAATTATTTAATTAAATAGAGACATAGGGTTAATTAAATCAGACTGATTAATTTAATTAATAGGAGTGAATGAATTGATTAGAATAATAATGATTTATTTAATTAAGGGATGAAAGGTGATGACAAGGTAAGAAGATGATTCAAGACGAAACGACGTTAGTAATCAGGATCAATTGTGTCGGTATATTTTCGATGTCTACAATATCTAAAGGACATTAATGCGGTAGTTGAAAGTTGATGAGTAGGATTGCAGCAACCTAACTAAAAGATCTGGGATCAGATTCCAAGCTATCAAATGCAAACATTTGGCAGTCATTACTTTTTAATGAATTCAGTGTTTCTCTCTCCTTGGTGGCTATAAATTGGAAGTAACAACATGTAGAAAGGGTTCCTGAAGTTTTTGTTTTGGAAAATTTTTCTTTACCTTTCATAGTTATAGGAGTATTTTCTTTTGAAGTTTATAGAACACTGCTTTAGTCTGGCATGTTATATCTTTTATTTACTCAAACTATCATTAGATTGGAATCTGACCTCTATTTTAAAGTTCATTTAATATTTGAAGTATGAGTTATTTGGGAGAAATATTTGAAACTGTGCATGATATGGCCTCTATCAATATTTCCTTCTTTATATTTTTTTCTATAATATAACACTATGTCTTGCTTAATCTGAATAGTTTGATTATTTAATTTTCATGGTGTGTGTGTGCATGATAAAGTTATAATCTGTAGAAACTGGATTATGTCATTGGACTTCTCTAATTTCTTTGTAGGTTATCATTTTTCCATGTTATTCTCTATTAAGAGGAAGAGTTTATGTAACTTTTGAATGTTTTACTATTAACTCTTGAAAATTCTATGTTTGGTTGGATCTTAATATTCACTTCCTGAGGGTGGATTGAATGACTACACTATGCTTGTATCTAGCCTTTGTTGTTCATTCTCTTCCCAACAATGAAGGGATGTAGTGTTATGTGTCTATTATGTCACTCATAGAAAGGAACTTATGGTTTTCAAATTTTCTAAAAGCATTGGTGCATCACCACTTTTATGTTTTTTGTTTAAACTTCTTTCTACTCATTTTCCACACTCAGAGAAGAGCCAAATTTCTATAAAAATATCGAAAGTATTCAATGAGGCACATATTATTCCCCCACTCGTTAAATTTCCCATAAGACTGTCGGAGAGGCATGATATTTGATGATCAATAGTTATTTTTATGGAGCACTTAGTGGGACAAGTTTCAAAGGCCTAATTAGAAGTCAAAAATATTTCTAGATCAGACCAAGGAAGGAAACTGGAAATTTCATACCTAGAGTCCAAAAAAGAGCACCCTAAAAGGGCCACTTCCAATAATCCCAACTATCTTCTTTGGTACCTAGGAGAAGAAGGTTTACAATTTTTTTATTACTTGTAAGAAGCAGTAGAATAAGGAGTAAGAGTTTGGAGTTCAAAGCCTTATATACTCTGCATGGAGGTCAAAGTTTCCAAATAAGAATACCAGCTTATCCAATCCATAGGAACCTTTTCTCCATGGCTCATGTACACCCTCCTGCTCCTAGAAACTTCGTAACCTATGATAGTAGTAGTCCACTGCTGACACCTACTCCCCTCGATGTCTAGCCTACCATACCTACTAACGCCCTCAAGGATATTCCAAGATTCTCTATGGAGGACTTTAAAACACCTTCAAAGCACCTCCAAGATGTAGTAGAGGTATATAGAGTGCATAATATTTATGAGGAGAACATTGCTATGAAATGTTTGGCTACCTCTTTCAAAGGGAAGGCTCAATATTGGTATAGATCTCTAACTTCCAAGTCCATTAGCTCATGGGATGAGCTCGAAGAAAAGATGTTTGAACATTTTTCAAAAAAAGGAGATCGTTCTTCACTACTACATCAAATGATTACCATTAAGAGAGCTTTGAAAGAAGCTATGAGAAACTTCAAAACCAAGTTTAACAAAACATGGTAGAGGATCCCCATGATTTCCTAACCTCAAGCTGTGATGGTGTTCATGTTTTACCTGAAGGCTATCAATTCAGATATTACATTCATGATAAATTCTATGGGCAGAGATACCTTACTCGATGCCTACAATGCGATGATACACACAAAGAATAGTTTGATAGATGTCGGGAAGCTGCTACGATGACCTATGATGCCTGTTTTTGCAAAAATGTAGGCACGCTAGTTTTAGGGGAGTTTACTCTGAGCGCTTTTGTCACATGTGATGAGTTCAATTTAACCCTAGTCTCTGCATGTATACCCTATCACATAGCTGAGCACATTGGGTTCTTCCTCTGTAGCATTAGACATTAATGACATGAAGAGTCTGATGCGGTCTTTTACTAATGAGTTAGTTCTCATTAAGCGACAACAAGCAACCCCTTCAAAGCAATCCACTCAAATCTACCAGGGAGGAAGGCCATTTTATCAGTAGAAAATGTACCAAGGATCTTCTAGTAGGGGAGGTCAAAAAGTGGCTCCCACCAACCTAATAGTTCTAGTCACCATGTCGCTATAGATAGTCAAAGATAGCCACAACAAGCACTTGATTCCATGTTAAAATAACTTGGCAGATGATGAAAACAGATGGTGGTTTCCATAAAATGATAACCATATGCCACAAAATATCCCAAAGGAGAACATGCAACAAAAGATAGCAAAGCAAAGAAATAAAGCAATGCTTCTAAATATGAAAGTTTATGAATCTCAAAAAATGGAGAATGCTTGTTTTAGAGAACAGATGCAAGGGATGTTTGTAGAGAAAAATTTGGATATCGCACCTGATCAAGCACTTCTTTCCTGGATGGAGGAAGAGGATGCAATGTTTTCATGCGAAGTTTCGATGACTAGCACTCTCTAGGTACAGTCCAACTACAATATCATATTCAAGAGAAGGTTCATGGGAGAATATGTGTCACAAGCTCCGCCTCATCCTCAGCCTCGCCAACCATTGTCAAAAGATAGAAAAATTCAACAATCGAGTGTTCACATGACTCGACAACAATGAATTCCACCATCACCTAACAAATTTCCAGATAAAACATCAAATCCATTCACAACAAACCATCTTCCTCCAAAGCTAAGGGAGATCCCATCATTCAAACCAAAGGTCTTGCTAGTCAAAATGCTCAAAGTGGTGGAGCAGCTGAAAAAGGCACCTGCCAATGTGTCTCTATGGGATGTTATATCCATCCCTGAGAAAAAGACATTACTTCGAGAAGCATTGAAAAATGAGGAACCAAAACCGCAGACACACGAAGTTGCACCTTGTGATCAGAGTAAGGATAAAGGGTTTGCATCAAATCCTCAAGTTCTGAAAGCTGCAACTTATACAAACAATGTGGGTGATAAAAAAGAGAAAGAGGTAAGCAAACCAAAGCCCACTCCTTTCTTTTTAAAATTAATTGTGGGAGATAAAATTTTGCACAATAATATGATTGACTTGGGAGCCAGTACAATGGTCATGCCAAAGCAAGTGCTTGATGCTTTATTGCTTAAGTATGAACCTCTGAAAAAAGGAAAAATGTAATTGGATGGAAAGAAGGTTTCAATAGTTGATCAGATAAAAGATTTATATGTGACCCTCTTTTCATGCCCAAGCCAAAAATTCTTACAAGAGGTAGTGGTAATAGATATCCCTTTGGTCTTCTGGATGTGCATTTCCAGAGGTTTCAATGCAAAGCTGGGCAGATATTTAGCACTAGATTGGTCCCATTTGATATTAAGAACCACGCATGGGGGAAAGATGAAGATTCTCTTAGAATTTTTGCATCTCAAACATATAGTGGACAATGCAGTCCTCTATTTTGAGGCAACACATACCTTTTTCAAGACAAGATGGATATTGCATAATTTCTCATTCAACAATTTCCATGTCATTGTATTAGGCATGTATGCAATATTTGATGATGACCTAGTCTATTCGAAACTAATGAAGGATCAAGAAAGTTATGATGATTCAATGGATCATCGCCTATGGACCTTTTACTTTGATGGTGCTAAATGCAAAGTGAGTTCTAGAGTAGGGGTCCAATTGTTGTCTCTAATAGGATCTGGGACACTCAAGGCTTATCATTTCCAATTTTTGTGCTCTAAAAATCAGGTAGAAAATGAAGCCTTGATCCATGGTTTGTTTCTTGTCCAATAGATGGGCACAAAGAGGTTGAAAGTATTCAAAGACTTTGAGTTGATTGTTAGCCAAGTCTGAAGGCAAGGACCTGCTCAAAATACGAGAATGAGGTTTGATAGGCATCAGATATGGGATTTAATTGAAGGTTTTGAAGCTTTCAATGTGCAAGTCATTCCTCAATCTGAAAATAGCATAGAAAATTAGATAGCTTCAATTGGGTCACAATTTGAGCTGATTTCTGATCCAAAGAAGAACACAGCGTAGATTATTATCTAGCTGTCAATTCCTGAAAATGACCAGAATTGGCAAGTGTTCAAGGATGACACTTAGATAGCCAATTTTATCCAAAATTCGGAAGGCATTTCAAACTATTCATAACTAGAAGTCCAGCCTTCAGAAGGTTTACTTTCCCTTAAAAACCTCTTCAACTGTGAAGATGCAGGGGATGGCAAGCAAAGGTTCACAACCGACAAAAAGGATTACGAAGAGTTGGACGTCATAAATGACAAAAAGTTGAAAGTCAAAAGAAATGTTTCATGGGAAGATAAATAAAGGTCTTAGGGATCTGTTTTCTAGGTACAATGGAGTTATAGCATGGAACTATGATGATCTTAGAGGATATGATCCTAGCATAATCCAACATACCATTGATTTGGTGGAAGGGTCAAAACTAGTCTGATAGAAGTAGAGGCCTATAAATCAGAAAGTTGAGGCACTAATGGCCCAAGAGCTCAAATAAATTAATTGAGTCCCAAATAATTTATTTGATTAAACACTCAACTTGGGTGTCTAATCCAGTACTAGTTCGGAAGAAAAATGGTGACATCCAACTTTGTGTTGATTTTCGAGACTTGAATAGAGTCTCACTAAAAGATCACTATCCTTTACCATCCATGGAACAGATCTTACAGATGATAACTGGGTCAAAAATGTTATCATCGCTTGATGGTTTCTCAAGATATAATCAATTATATGTCAAGGAAGGTGACCAACATAAAATGGCATTTACCACCAAGTGGGGAATGCTCACATATGCAAATATTCTCTTCAGACTCTCAAATTCTAGTGCGATTTTTCAACAAGCCATGGACATTACTTTCACTCGATTGATTAATTTGATCATTGTAATTTATCGAGCTAGCCTGACAATTTTTTCAATGTTAAAGGTTGATCATTTTGATCATTTGGAATAGGTTTTCTAGAGGTGCCAAAAGTTTAGGATTTCTTTAAATCCCCTAAAATATGTTTTCAGAGTACCTCAAGGTAAGCTACTTGGCTTTTTAGTATACAAGGATGGAATAACAATAGAACCCAAAAGAGTGAAATCTATAATGGATTTACCCTTACCAGTAAATCAAAAAGGGCTACAGTCTCTCTTAGGAAACATTAATTTTCTCAGTTGGTCCATTTCAGATTTTGTAGGCATCGTGAGACCCATCACGTTGATGATCAATAAGAACTTGATATTCAAATGGACCCCTAAAGGTAAGGAAACTTTTGAGCAGATAAAAAAGGCTATTTTTGCTGCTCTAGTGCTGGCCAATCTGGAATTTTCTAAAGATTTCTTGCTTTATGTATACATCGTTTAGCATACCATAGCTTCTATGATTACTCAAAGGGATGAAAAGGAAAATAGGGAGCATTCGATTTCTTTCCATTCAAGAACCCTCAAGGGGTATGAAATGAGGTATAATTTTGTAGAAAAGTAGACTTTTACCATTATCAAGAACCTTAAGAATTTCTGACATCTAGTTTCGGCCAATAAAATCACCATCACCATCTTGGTTTCTCACCCTAGTGTAAGGGAGTACATTACTGAAGGATAGATAATTGAAAAAAGAGCCAATTGGATCACCAAGATCCTGGAGTACGATGTGGATATCAAACTGACCAAGCTGGTGCGAGGAAAAGGCCTTTGTGAGTATCTTGCACAAGAGTCGGGTTCTGAAGCCAACAAGGAGATCAAACACTATATATATAGAAGGGACACTACCGAATGGCCCTCCCATTGCACTAATAAAGATACTATTGACTGAAGGCAGTGGGTATGTATTAGTTGAAGGAATTTTATTCAAAATAAACTATGATGGAGTATTACTCCGATGTTTAGACAAGAGCTAGGCGGGAAGGGTTCTGACTGAATTCCATAGTAGCCTTGAAGGTGGATATTTTTCTGCTAAAAATACCACCCTAAAATCATGTGGGCAAGATACTATTGGCCCTTAATATTTTTTGAAGTGCACCATTTGGTGCAGAAGTGTACTTAGTGCCAATTTTTTGTTGGCAAGAGGAATTTTTTTGCTTTGTCTTTACGTCCCATCATAACTGAAGAGTCTTTTTCTTAATGGGGATTATAATTTTTTGAAATGATAAATCCCATATCTAGTGCTATCCATAAGTGGATCCTTACAACAATCGATTATTTCATAAGGTGGACAGAGACTATCACCCTGAAAGGTGCTAAAGAGGGCGAGATTGTTAATTTTCTAAAAGAGTTGGTGACTGGGTTTTGTTCACCAAAGACAATCATATCCAAAAATTCCTGGGCCTTTGTAGGTTCAAAGATGTTTTATTTCTCCATTAAGAATCGAATCTACCACAAAACTTCCTCAAACTATTACCCTAAGGAAATGGGTTAGGGGGGTCAACAAATAAAAACCTAATTAGGTTAATCAAGCGCACCGAGTCTGAATGACAAAGATAATGGCACGGGAATCTACGAGCTGCTCTATGGGTAGGTAAGATCACATTGAAGAATATCCTAAATACATCCCCTTACAAATTAGTGTATGGGAAGGAGGTAGTTTCAACCATTTCTATGGAACTCCCCTCTTTACAATTACAAAAATCCCTAGAAATAGAGGAGAGCAACAGAATGGAGGTAGGAATAGCATAACTCCTCAACCTGGAAGAAGATACAAAAAAGTCCTTTGAAGCCATTATTGACCACCAATATATGGTTAAGTGGTGGTTTAAAAAAAATATTTCTAACCTGGATTTTTAAGGAAGGAAGCCTAGTGCTAAAATATGATGAGTGTACTGCAAAACCAAGGCAACACACTAAATTCAAAGCACTATGGAAGGGAGCCTTCTGAATTAGTGTGTGTAAGGAGAATAATGCATATGATTTGGAATATATGGAAGGAAATTATTTAGAGATAATGGTAAATTATATTTATCTAAAACTATTCTATTAAAGCATGTGATTCTTTAAAAAATTCACAAATATGTACCATATTTAAAATTTTGTAAATATCATTTTAAGTTTTAGAATAACCTAGGGAAAAATGAAGAACATAGAAGAAGTAAGGAAATATTGTATTGCATATTATATTTTCATTAAAATTTACAAGTATGAGGCAATCCGAGACTCAAATTTTAACAGAAAAAGCTCCCTCAAGCAAAACCCAGAAAGGGTCTTTGAGAAAAAAGTACAAAAAGAGCAAAATGGAGGCATTTAAAAAATAATAAAAACGTAGGCCTGCAACCATAGTTACGTGGGCATTTTTCCCATAGTCATTTTTCTTTTCTTTCTTCTTCTTCTTCATTGTTAGGAAAGTTGGGAGCACATAACACATAGCACATGGTGCACGAAACTCAACCCTAGTCTCTATGATTGTATGCTAGAAGCTTGAAATGCTTCTTGTAGTCCAACGCAAGAACGGCCCCAACACCATATTCCCAAAGGAAGTAGCTTGCTCTAGGTAGAGACAGAGTGTGATGGATTTCAAGGTCCATGGTGCGGAAGTCGCTCAGAAAGGGTAGCCAGGGCATGTCCACACCATGATCAATGAACTGACGAAGGTCCATTGCATTGGGAATTCCAACACAAGGAATGATAGCTTGCATAATTTATTTGAGCCCTTCCAATAGAGAGATGTCAAACATTTGGAGATGTAGCTCCACTATCTGATGTTTCCTGATATTCAAGTCCAGAAGGGATGCCACGAAGTGGGATAGAATTTTGCAATTGCTCCTCATTTGGTTTTCATCTTCAATGAAGTCCATGCCGACGAACCAATGAAAGGAAATTACCCCTAGCCGGTCGCACCTCTTCACTAGGCCCTTGATTATGTTAGTAGTAATCTCCCTAGTAAAGGAATATTGTGGCCTTCATGGAAGAAAACAAATAGGAGTATCTAGGTCGATTGACATGGCTAAAGTTGTAGAACAAAATATAATATGCAAATGGAGAAGAGGGTGGATAAAATTAAAAGACTTACTTTTCGAATGAATACAACCTTAAGCTAGTATAGCTATTTATAGAAAAGAAGTGTCAGTGAACCCAAACAATGAAAGCTCTATGTTTTTTCGAACGACAACTGGAAAATATCAAAATAGCCAGTGAACAGAGGATAAATCATATGGAAAATCTAACATAAGGTCTAAAAATTTAATTTTGGGCATTGGGAGTAAATGCTCACATAAGCCGATCGTTGACATGTGTCCTTTTCCATCATCAACAACAAATGGCTAGCACACGAGAAGAGACATGGATTAACACACTAATATTTGATAAATTAATGAGCACAGACTTTCAAAGGTACTTTGTATCACCTAAGCAATATTGGAATAACTAAATGCACTCTTTTCAAGGCAACAAGATTATTTATGAAAAGAGGCGGCAAAGGGAATGTACTAATTCCATTCTTGTAGAGTTTTTAGTATTCCCGAGGGATATAGATCTCCAACCCACACATATCACCTTGTTGGTAGCATTTAATGGACCAACCCTAATGGCATAGCCTTAACTACACATACTTTCTAAGGAAATTAATTATGCCAAAAGGAATATTTTTCTAAGGAAGTGAAAAGCAAGTGGCCATGATAGGGAAGGCTTGGATGGAACAATCACTGTTCCATGCTTTGGGTCCTTTGTTCTCAATAACTCTTGGGTGACTCTCCCACCTTAACCTTTAGGTCCTATCTCCTGTATAGCTACCCATGGTTCTACTGGCCAACTCCACTATCATTTCACTCTCCATCTACCAAGCCAATCTTGGTGCCTTGATTCTTTTCTTCCCTTAACCCTTAATCTTCCCTAAAGGTCAATCACTCTCAATTCTCAGTTTGTTCTTTGCAGGGGTGTGGGAATGCTTTCAACAACTTCCCACCATAACACCTTGGTGCTGATAACTCCACCTTTCTCCCTTTGTCCATCGCTAACTCCAAACCCTCACCTAGGGTTAAAAAGGCTACAAGCCCTAGAGCCCCAATTAGCCCTCCTAACCCGAGAAAGATGGATGGTTCACAAAACTCTTCCAAAGAACCCCAAATATTTTCTATGGTTTCTTGGTCCTGATACCTAACTCTTTAATATTTTCAATGTCTCAACCCTTGCTTGATCGTACACAGGCCTATCCTTCAAATTAGCAAATTTAGGTCTTTTAGAGCTATTTCCTGACCACCCGGTGAACTGTTATTTTGTTCTCCCATCAAACGGACTGGTGAAGCCTCCTCATTGTTACCAAGCCTCTTCAAGGCCTCCATCTACCTTTCTACCACATGGTTTGGCAGGGAAAGGTCACCCCTGCAATCCAAGTGCTTTGCACTCCTTGTCCTTCCTAGCCGGGCATTGCCAAGCTCGCCTAGGAATAGACTTCCTTCATGAATTCCTGACCCCTAAAGACTCCTACCTCTACTGTAGATACAAGCATGGAGCCTAGCCAGTATTTCCAAGAGCCCATACACTAGGTACAGGGGAAGAGTGGACTAGAACTCCATTTCTGACAGTCTGCCTGTTAGAACAGCAAAAGAAAGAAACTAATTAACTGAAATCAAAAGCTTGAAATGATGAAACCAACTACCTATAGAACCAAACAATGCTTGGAAGTTAACTAAATTACATTCCACACATATATCAATGCCTGGTTATGCCATTAACACACTGCCAAGAGCAAAAAAATAGTAAAGTCAGTCAATCTTCTCACTGTCGTCGCTTGTCATTCATGAAATTTCAAAACTACAAAAACTTCCAATGCCTTCCAACCTTTCACACAGGTCGAGGCACACCTTATATATGTCTTCCCAAGGTAGTTAGCTTTCCCCTTGGTCGTACATGTTCCATTTTGCCACTTTTGCCAATTTCTTAGAAGCTAACAAAAGTGAGTATCGAAACTCATCAACTTTTCCACTAGTGATAGCTCCTAACCAAGGCACTTTATTAAGTCTCAAACCTTCTAACTCAATTGCAATGGTCAACATGACCTTATAACTTCAAAAAAAAAATTGCATCCTATGCCTAGTGTTCCCTAGGTGTTTCTTCCTAAGTGCTCCTACACCAGGCCATTTTAGTGAAAAAAATCTTTGCAACTTTTAAAGAAACCATGGCAGAACCAATAACAACTGGTAGAAGGGAAAAGTTAGGCCTATTTTCACCGTCTTTGGGAAAAAATCATTTTTTGATGCCCAAGTACTTGAAGATTGACTGTTTGAGCTTTGTAAGAAGGTGTAGGTGGACATAAGTGTTACAAGAGAGGTGGTGTGAGATGTTGCTGACAACATTTTTGACCCAAAATTGGAAAAAAACCCTAAAAATCTTAGGCAAGGAGCGTTTCAAAGAATGAAAGATATGACATCTTTGAGGGTTTTTCCTATTGGCTCTAGAATTGTGGTTTTCTAGAATTTATGTTACCTATTGTACATTCATGCCCCAACCTAGTGGATGCATGTGCCAGAAGGATCGATGGGGAAACTAGAACCATAACAAGCAAGATGATCAAGGTCATGATTTTTGCTACAATTATACAAGAAATGTTGTGTATTCCTCCCAATCGACGTACTGAGGTATTTAGTGAGGAAGAGAGGGATATTTACTAGGAGGAAGCAAATGAAAGAGAGGGTTTCTATTATGATGAGATAGGAGAGAAACTATCGAGAGGTCAATTCATTTTTTCTCTGGCATTCAGAACATTCAAAAATAACACACATCATCTTTTCTAAATGTTGGCTTCGCTTTTTGGCCTGGACGATGATGCAAAGGTCCACACTTTCAAAATGGCCTTCGCTCTGATACTCAAGCGGGAAAGGGAGCAGAGATATTTTGACTATGATGATGTAGTAGCTACAAACATGTTGATACAGCTAAAGAATTACCAAATTGATTCTAAATTTAGGTATTCTTCTTTCTTGGTGAACTACAAAATTTAATGCTTTAATGTGGGGGTAAAAGAATGGGTCCTTTACAACTTTCTAGAATTTAACCTAGAAGGAAGAGGGTTTTTCTTTACAACTAGGGGCATCAAATCTTGTGATTCATTTAATGCTTGAGATTGAATATTAAATGGAATATGCAAAGCACTGAAATATAACATGAAAATCTAACTACTTAACCTAAACTAATAGAGTTCACAATGTTAGAAAACACATGATGTATTGCAACAAAGCTAAAAAGGAGATTAAACTAAGTAAAATGATCAACTAAGTTAAATGAGTGCACCTGGAAATTGTTGTAGGATGAAGAGGGAGTTGAGGGAGCCTCAAATTTTTTAGAAAATCATAGTTTTGAGCCACTTGCGACACTTATGCCAAGTGGGGCAACCTAGTCCCTTTTCGGGAAAACTGCTCTGAAATCCATTTTTGTCAACTGGGTCTCCAAATCTGCAACGTTCAGTGTCAAAAAGCTTCAGTGGGAGTAGGTTTCCATTATGGGCTACCTATTCCCTTTCATCTTTTCTAAAAAAATGAAAGTGGAAACAAAGGTATTTGGTCTCTATTATGTCTCTTCATGGGAATCTGGACTCATATATGCAAAATAACCTGCAAAACAGAAGAGATTAAGGTTTCTAAAGTGGTTTTTTCCTTGGTAAAACCCCTAGTTCATATTTAAACTTGTAAAGAAATAGAAAATCTACATAAACCCTAGCCCTAAGTGTGTTTATAACTAGGAAAACCTAAAATAAAGAAAAACCTTATTCTATTGTGCTAGAATAAGATGTATGTAAAATATTTGAAATGATGCAAGACTTCAACCATAGAAACCCTACACCATTTCAAATGAATGTAATAAGGAATGCAAATGGGATGCAAACATCAAATCTGTAAATGGGCTGAAAGTAGAAGATGAAGTCACGTTGAAAACAATCTTTAGGTGTGATTTGGTGGCTAGTTGCACCTCCTCAACCTAGATTTCCCCATGAATCTCCATAGGCATCTATCTCCAACCTTTTTGAATGAGTGATCTTGGAAGTGAAGTGAGCTTTAAGACCTGCAAAAATCCCTAGTTTGTTGTCCAAAAGCTTCAACTTTTACTGTGTGAGAGATGAATCTTCTTGAGGAAGATTTTTTTCTCTTGGATCTTGGAGTTGGATGTGTAAAAATGACTAAGAGAGAGTGGAAAAATGACCTTAAAAAAGTATATATAAGAAACAAGACCTAATTGTCAAGAATTTTGACTTAAGAAGTCGACACCCATTAGGAGTTTTCGATTAAATATTTATTTTCCTACTTAAAATCTAAAAAATCCTCAAAAAGGACTAGGTCGCCAACTTGGGTGACCTAGTCCCACTAAGGGATTTTCAAGTGGGAACGGTGATTTTTGAATGATTTTGATATTTTTTGTCGGGGGTTGAATGATTCCTTAGGTATAACAGGCCTCCAAGTCAAACTTAACAAGCCTTAGGGGCCTATAAATGTTGTTTTAGGGTGATAATTGATGAAATCGAACCTAAAGTAGGACCAAATGAGCATAAAATTTTCCTTTTCTTCTAAGGTATACATTTTTTGGTGACACACTTGGTCCACATAATTATGCATCAGAACTTTGGGTTTCTAGAAATAAATTTGTTGGTCTCTAGGTTTAATGAAGAGGGTTTAAGTTAGCCAGAATCTGTATGGACCTATGTCTTGTCAAAAATAAGTAATTATTACTGGTTTGTGCAGCACTTTTAGAGACCGGTGCTTCAAGAACTATTGCTACATCCAGCATGTCTCTTTTTCCCTAAGGTTGAGAAATGGATAAAATATTTATCAACTCCAGTAGATTATTTCTTCGAGGAAGATTTTACATTTATTAGATATCATGGTTTCATTCGAAAACCTTTTCAATTCCCTAGATTTATCATAGATATGGTTTTCACATTGGAGGCATGTCATCTAGAAACTCTTACCGACAATTCCTATGGCAAGGGAAGGAAAAAAACTAAGCTATATGTGTTTCCCCTTTGCATTACAAATAATAGTGGTATTGGATAAGTGTGAAGCACAAAGGGAGCTTACAAATCTATTGGTAGCCCTAGGCTTAGTCCTTATATGTGACACATGGGACTACAATCCAAAATAGTTTTTTTCTTTGAAATATGAGAGGCATGATTATGTGGAGTCCAAGAAAATCTGACTTAGGAGAAGCCAGAGATATACTTCAACTTAGCCCTCATACCAACCAAAAGGCCAAGGTGGTTGAGCTTTAATACACCATAGGAAAAGTATGAAAGGGACGTTTTGATAAGTAAACTCTCAACAATAAAATGAAGTGGTAGAGGTGGTCAGAAAGGAAGATGACAGACTTTTGGAGATTACGAAAAGAGATGGGAGGAACACATAAGTTGCTCAGAGAGTTCTACCCATATGATGAACAATTCTAAGAAATTTATGATCGAGAAGTTGATTCTGAAAACAACAATCCAGAGTCTAGCCATGATATAAAAAAGACTAACTTCCATGCTGTACTTCTCGACCACAAGAGTCTGATAGGGGGAGAAGCTCTAAGAAAAAGGACTCACAAGCTGGATCCTCTGCTAGTATCCAAATTATGGGGAAGAGAACTTGATGGTCCCCAAGAGAATCAACTACAAAAGAAGAAGTCCATTCCAGTTCAGGTAGAACAAAGATAAGGTGAGTCTGAGACCTGGATATACCCGATACGGCTGTTGAAAATGAAGAAGAAGTAGAGTCTTCTCTGCAAAATATTCAGATGGTCATAGTTTTAGGTAAGTCCTGCTCCTCCCCTTCTTTCTACTTCTACACCATTGGTTAAACCTCATTTATGTTAATTGCTCCTAGTGTCTACTTCCCTTTATGTTGATTTTTCCAATTGCTTATAGAATTTAGCTTAAACTGTTGGAAAATATGCCTCAACTTGCTCACTTGAACCTCTCTTAAAGACTTGGCATTTATTTTCCTTTGTTGGCCTCCATTGTTAGACTATCACTGAAATCCATAACCTTGAAACCTAAGTTGCAGGGTTCAAGAAGTTAATAACTTGGCGACACTAAAATTCCAAATGTTATTTACATGTCATGGGTTTTGAAAAATTCCTAACCTTTGATGGAGGTTGTGAAGTTCGGGTTTCTCCCAACTTAGTGACAGAAAGATCGACATGTTGCGGGTTTAGAGAAATTCAAAACCTCTGATATTGAGGTTGTGATGTTTGGTTATTTAGCGACATGACCGATGGAAGGTGGGACTGGTCTACGTGGAAGGTGGCATGGGTTGTACGGAAATGACATGGATGCCTTGTGGATTCTGGGAACCACATGGGTTGAGCTGATAAGTTGTAAAGAGAATACCAGTGGGACTTTCTTTTATAAGTGGGAGATAAATTGGTTTCCCTTCGTAATGGTGATGGTGAATTGGTGAACCTGAATGGTACGATAGTCAAAAGTGATGGATGAGTGATGTGTTGACATGTGGCAATTCTACATCATTGTTGTGAATCAAAAATTATTAGAATGAAAGTTGTATTTCTTGATAGTGATATATTTTCATTAAGTGCATGATCTGACTCGGGGGTTGACAGAGAGAAAATATGGTAATATTCTTTGTAACTAAATTATTTTTTGGGCGGCTTGATGCATGTTGGATGGTGATGTGTGTAGCCCAAGATGAAGGAAGCTTGTTAGTGAAGATAGTGAAATTAATGAGAACCTAATGATGGTTGGGTGGTGCTACATTGTATGCTTTACGAGCATTGTTATGGTGAGAGGAAGAACTCTAATATGTGTATAAGGTCGATCAACGAATTGTATTGATGTTGTGGGTAGCACTTGAGAGTGAAGTTTGCAACTCTGTATGTAATCCATTTACTATAATACAAAGTGGCTTTACTTTGTGTGTGTGGGTTTTTCTCCTGTAAGGGTTTTCCCACGTAAATTTTGTGTTATCTCTGTGTGTGATAATTTATCTATTATTTTGCTTTGTGAATGTGCATCTGAATGAATGTAACTTGTTAGATGATTTTTTTCTGCACTTCTTTCTTGAAGATTTTGCATTAGGAAGGCATTTCTGCATTGTTGGTTTCCTTACATAAAACATATGCTAATTTTTGCTACTTGATTTGGTAAGATTCCAAGAAGTTAGGTATATTAATTTTTTTTGCACATAGAACTTTAATTAACAATTCTTACATCATGTTAGTAAATATATGGAAATATAATTATTTAATAATATTATATATACACTTATATACTTATATATATACTTTAATAAATTTACTTTTTAATATTAGTTAATTCATAATTAATTAAAATTCTATGTTTTTTAAACTAATGGTTAAAACATATTTTGTTTATGTTATGTGTATTTTCATCTAAATGATAGTGGAATTACTTCAAATTATCTTATTTAAAGCGTACACTTAAATGTAAATGATAATTCATACTATTTACCAACATAATGATAATATTTTTTAACATATACATATACTAGCAGTCGCATGCACAGACATGGAATGATCAACTGATAGGGGCCCACCACAAATGGCTATTCAATAGGAGAGAAGCATGAAACTTGTTGTAATAGTGGAGGTTAGTTTATAGTAGGAGGTTTATCGCGGATAATATTCATCGAGTATATTGCATTGAAAAAAGATATTTGTAAATCAAATTTTTTATATTTTTCTCGATAATTAGATGGATGGATCAATTAAAGAAAAGCTATGTGTGCATTAAAAGATATGAATTTTACTTATGAAACTTGAAGATATTATAAAGCACTTAAATTTGGTGAAGAAATTATTTTATATCTCTACATTTGATTGAAGCAGTGGACAACATTTTAAACCCCATGTTATAGTCCACTTCTTTATTTGTATGTGACATGCAATGAATGGGAGATTAACAAGCATCTGTATAGAATGGTAAATTGATCTTTGCATATCCGTAGTAATTTTTTTAGTTGGAAACGGGTTATGGGAATAAAAAATAAAACTGCAAGGCTTCTTCATTATTTACAATGTATATATTAATTGTAATCTAAAGCAATTAATCATCAATAATTTTAATAACATTATTTCTTTTAAAAATTGTTTTAATTAATAATATAACTAGTAGTTTTTTTTTTAATTCTTAAGAAATTAAATACAATTTTGATTTTCAAATAATTTGTTTTATTAATAATAATAATTTCTCTCCAAAATTTAAAGTACGATATAATTTTATATGTATTTTAGTATAATAGTTGTTAGGTGTAAATGTACATCTATGTTTGACGTTTTTGTCGAGGTTAATCAATAAATCGATTAATTATTATTTAATTATCTTAAAATAAGGCAATGCATGGGAAATTAACAACCATTTTACACAAGAGGAAATTGATCTTTGATGTTTTTGCCTAGGTTAATCAATTTATTGATTGATTATTATTTAATTATCTTAAGATAACACAATGCATAGGAGATTAAGAACCATTAATTGCATAAAACAAGAAATTGGTCTTTCTATTTTGACATCAATATTCTTTACTTGGGAATTCATTATGAATAGGAATCTTAAGCAATTAAACATGAATAACTTATTTCCTTATCAAGTTTGAATATATAATAATGGCAATAAGAATATTTTTTTTAAAGAATTTTTAGTTAATAATTTTCTAGAAGAATGATTTTTTTGAAGAAAATTTGTATTAATAAATTACATTTGGAAAATTAAATACAAATATAATTTTTAAACAAATTTTTTTCTTACTAATAATGATTTTTCTCCAAAATAGTAATTTTCTATGTATTTTCGTTTTACAGTTGTTAGGCCTATATGGACATCTATATATGATGTTTTTGTCCAAGTTAATCAATGAACTAATTGATTATTATTTAATATTTGAAGATAAATATGGATACTAGTACATGGGAAACTTCAAGTTCTAGATTAAATAATATTTATAAAAAGTTTGAAGTATTAAATAATTCTTATTTTTTAAAGAGTTAATAGTGATCCCTTTAATTACTATTATTGAATAAAAAATTTAATTAGTAATATTGAATAAAAATAAAATAAAAAAATAGTTCACAAATTTAGGTATGGCATATTTATTGCAATGATTGTGTGATAGTAGAAAATTTATTACTTCCATGTTATTTGTTGTGATTATTTCTTATTTAAATAGTAGTTAGTCCATAATTTTGTAAATAAGAGCATTATTATCCATGCGATTTATGGGGTAGTAGTAGTATAATAAAATGCTCACAAGCATAAAGGATGTAAAATTAGTCCATTAGAAGGAAAATAAAAGTTAAAAATATGAAGTTTTGATTGGTTGATTATAGTAAAAAGATGTTCTATAATATGGGTATGGACAAAAGTAGGAGCACTTGGTTTAAGAAAAATAATAAATGGATGGTAAAATAGAATAATAACAAATAGAAGTTAGAGAGGGAAGATGTTCATACCTGAATTGAAAACTAACTTATACAATCTTTGATGGAGAACAAATAAACAAAGCTCATGGGAGGAAGTATACAAAGACAACACACACATTTTGTGAAGTCAAAATAATTGAATTAAAAGGTACATGCCTTGTTTTGTGGGGAAAGAATGATTTTTTTTGACTTAAGAAAAGATATTGTACTAGACTCATTGGAATAAAAAAGGAAGAATTAAAAGTAACTAATTTCATGCGCACTTGACCAATAAAGGTAATGAGAAACTAAAAACAATTAATAGTATTTACATTTGGTTCACAAAATATATTTATTGATATGGTAACATTGTATAGTTTAGAGTGAGAATTTTTTTTTGCTGGAGCACCCAAGCCGATGAACACGTATACATAGCACATGATTGACATAATCACCATCTGCAATATTCAAGGCATGGTAACCAAAGCATTCTTGGGCTGCAAGATATGCAGTAAGAAGTGTTATAAAATCCACGGCAAATAGTACAACTTATATTTTTTTAGCAAATACGTTGAATTATAAGGTTATGATAAATGCCATGAGTTTTATAACATTTCCCTAAATTCCTAGAGGCCAAAATAGCTTATTTTGTATCTTCATCCCTGTGGTTATAAATGGAATATGTGCTTCAGAATTTTTTTTTTGATAAACTGTATATTCGGTGACTACAATTATCCAAACATGCACACCTAAAAAATAAACATACTCATCAACATAAAAAAGTTACATGTTTATGAATTATATAGAATACCATAGACTACGCTAGTTTGTGTATTTAGAAAGGTACATTCCTAGTGGAACTACATTATATTGCAAGGAAAGTGAAAGAAGTAATTAAGAATATTTACAATTGGTTCACCAAATCTATTTATTGATAATGGAAAAGTTTTGTACTTACAAATACTATTGGTGCTCAACAAGAGCAAACAGTATTAGATGAACTTGTTGGACTACAAATGAATTTGAAATAGACAATTTAAAATACACTAATTTTCTTGAATGTTTATTGTATCTGTGGAACATTATGATGGGAAAAATATAGATATAGAACAAAAGAGGTTACCATTATTTTTTCTAATTAGGAAGAGACAAAATAGAACATTTTGAATACATGCGATCTATTGGGTCTCAAAAATGTAGGTTTGAACCATGAGAGGTTTCCAAGCTCTCACAATTCTTTTGGCCAATGTACAAGGCCAATTGATACAATTGTACCTTCTACTCTTCAAGTTCTACTAGACCTAGGCGGGTGCACCTATGTGAATGATGCAGATTGAAATGTGTTTCCTGTTTGAACTATCTACCCACAATGGCATAGGAAAGTGGACAAATAAAATTACTACAACTACTCCTACTCCTACTACACAAATGAAAGGATTTGAATAAGTTGTTTGATATGGAATTAAATCTTTGGGTTGTGGTAGATTAGTGCCTTCTATCCACATGGGCAATGGAGTCAAAAATATAAAATGATATGTATTTTCCTTCTTTGGTTTAATTCAAGTTGCTAGGAACTTTGAAAAATGAAATTATATGACTGGCACAAAACTTCATTAATTTATGACTTGCATAAACTATGCTAGAATGTTTCTCTATTTGGTTCTACTTTAACCATCCAAAAGAAATCTTAAAATCACTGTGACTTACTTGAAGGATTTTAATTCTGACTTGCAGACACCAGCAAATAAAAATCACACAAAATGGAATATATTTTGACAAATTAGAAATATACTTGATATATGGATTTGAATGATAAAAGACCTCAAGTTGGAGACAACCAAATACAAATTGTAAATTATTTCATCACAACAACCGAACACAAATTTTTTTCACTAATTTAAAATAAATCATGCTTTGCTCTACTTCAAAAAAGGTCTATCATTGTTTTACCTTCCCAGTCCATTGTTTGGAAACAATCTAACTCCTCCTTATTACTGCTCTCTCCCCTATTCTGCAACTTATTTTTCAAATATTTATACAATGAAATCCCAAGGGTCATGACCCTTCACCTTTTTGGTAAAACCATTTACATTTGATGATAGAGAAAAATATTTAATTAAGTGTCCTTTCAAAAAATTAAATATTTTGATATAGTTCAGTAGTTGATTTTAATTTTTACCTTTTCCCGCTTGTATTTTTCATTAGACTTTACCCGTGGCTTAATACTTCACTCTTCCGTGTCTTTATTATTTCTCTTTATATGCTACAAGATTTCCTTTATATTTATCGCTATACCGTGGTCAACCTTTTGACCGGTCATGGTATCACGGTGACTAGCCTTCATAGTTATCATTTATTGTTACCGCATTACCATGGTCTGCTTGTTTCCTCCTCATGGTACCACGACGCCTCTTAACTACCGCCTCGCCATTTCCTCACCATCCATCTCCTTACTGCTCAACTGCAAGCTATATTTTGTCTCTCTATGGTATTGTACTAAGACATTATGTGTTACCTTCGGTCGTCTACCGCGCTACCGCAGTTATCACTTCTTCCTCCCACGGTTCAATGGTGACCAACATTTACTGTCACACTAACTGTCTATTGCATCACCATGGTCACTGACTTGATCGCCAGCGATAACGCAGTGACCCCTCTATTGGTCACTTCGCTTTCCAGCCTCTGACCACCTTGCCACTGCGGTCTTTGTTAGAACCATGTGTGGTACTGTGGTGAACCCTCCGATCGCTTCCTCGCTGCTACTGCACTAGTTGCTTCACTACCATTGTGATACCGTGTTCAATGAATTGACCATGCATGGTGTGGTGGTGAGTGTTCTCTAACTGCCAGGCTCATCCTCCACTGCTCATCCTCCACCACACAATCATGAGCTGATTGATAACTGTCTACGGTAAAGCGGTATGAAGTGAAAAGATAGGGATTTCAAAAATATTAAGGTAGCGATATGAAATATAAGGTGTTTTACAATTTTGGAAGGCAATGAAACAAATTGTTTATGAAAGGGATAGGAAAACAATGAGTTCAAATGGGTAAAGACTTAGGATTTTAATAGAGAACTGTGGGAAAACCTTAGGGTTTTGAATGAATTTTTTTGGTTCTGACAGGATCCTAGTAAACAACTGTCTATAAGCAATCTATTGAAAAATTCGATAAGAGAGCAATGGAAATAATGACAAATAGAATCGATAAAGTAGAGTATGTTTTTGGTGGACAAGTAGATGTGAGAATTTGTGTGTTCAAGTATATAAGCAGCAACAAACATATGACAATAGAAGCCAAAAACACTAAAACCATGCTCATTCTCCTCCCTTCCATATTGGAACCATGAAGCCTTGTGGGCTCTAACCAAACCCCCAAGCAAGAAGGAAAGGTAAGTTCCATGAACAATCTCAAGGACTCTTATCATGTATCCCACAATAAAAATAATATATTGAGAAGGTTCAAAAGAGAGCTATGGAAACAATGAAAAATACAATGGATAGAATAGAGTATGTTTTTGGTGAAGTAGATGTGAGAATCTGTGTGTTCAAGTATATAAGAAACAAAAAACATATGATGATATAAGCCAGAAACACTAAACCCATGCTTGTTCTCCTCCCTACTATATTGGTGTAATGCCCCACCTTGCAACCCTAAAGGAAGTTGCAATTAACATCATAAGCGAACCAATTTTTTTTTTATAAAGTGCATTTAACATACACATTCACTTACTAGTTAACAACAACCTCTAAGGCTACAAGGTTAGGATTACTTAAACCCACATATACATATTACATATAACCATAGCCTTATGAACTTTATGAAATCACCATCATACATCATAAGAATATCACATAACATAAAAAGATAATCAACCGAGATACAATCTCATAAACATTATCTTAAACCAATAGTTACATCACTCATTCCCAGAATGAGGCAGTAGTACAAAAGATTACAATTACAAAATTCCACCTCATAAACATAAGAGGGATAAAATAATTTATACAAATTAAAATATTACAATGCAAGATAATACAACAAGAACCGCGAGCTGTCCATCTGGATGTCTCGCCGCCAAGTACTGAAGATCGATGGGGACCCAACGGTTTTGGTGCATGTTCCACCCAACCAATGTGGTACCGGAAGGCCCACCCCCCATGCTAGGAGATAGTAACCAAGTAACATGGACTAAGATCTACAACCACTAACCAAAGACAGACTCAAACTGACTCATACTGTTATAACCAACCAAATGAATTAACAAGTACAACTCATTCACCATACAAGTATGAATCAAGTACAACTCAAGTACAACATAAGTACAACTCAAGTACAATACAAGTACAAATCAAGTACAACTCAACATCACTGACATAGGTCACATTGCTTCCAGACATAATAATAATCAAGTATGTTCACAGAACCATACACATAAAACAAATAACAATAGTTGTCATAGATAGAGTGTCATCGCAAGGTTTGTCATGAGATCTCCTCTGGGCATTCTTCATAGGCTCTGGCACAATTAATCTTGGTGGCCTCAACCGAATCCCGGCACTCATACTCACTCATGCGGAATCAACTACGTCTCGCAAGAACTAGATAGTTGATCTTGCCATTCCAGGCCTTCTCACTCATCCCAAGTCTAAACAAGCCCTTGTGTCTATGAGTGAGGATTAAATTATCTTGATTAGTGTGAACTGCATCCTAATCATCTAAGTACATTAATTTAATTATCACTTGATTAACTCACTTTTGAAGGTTACCCGGTTTACCACTTTGGGCTCCGGCCCCTAACAAAAGCCACTCTTCTAATGGACAACACACACCCAAACAATCCACCAAGGGAAACACAAGTGCATACCAACTAGGCATCATAATCCACTCCAACACAAGGAGGATACAAATAAAGGACTCACTCCAAACATCTTGGAGGAAACAATCACATAGTCCACTCCTTTCATAGAAGGTACAAAATATCTCACTCCAAACATCTTGGAGGCAACAACACATAGTCCACTCCTTTCACAGGAGGCAACAAGATGAAACCACATAACAAGGTCACTCCATACAAGGAGACACGAATCCCATAATCCGCTCCTAAACAAGGAGGTGCAAACATCCCCGTTCATGAAAACTGGGTAAAACTGAAAAGACGCCATGCACTACCCAAGGGAAACAACTGGATGGCATAAAGATTCAACAACCCTTATCCTCTTAGTTCTTCTAGAAGACTTATAATTTAGGACTGACACTAAATCCCAAAACCAACAATGCAACTTGACGACATAGCAACAAAAGCATTCAAGTCATCAATCAAATATAATATTTGGATTTCCTAAATCCATACTCATTCAATAGGTAGTGTTGACAAAGTCAAAGACATGATAACTAGATCATCTAAAATAATCATAACCCCTATTTCCCTTTTCATTATTGGAAATCTAAAACAATTAAACTTATTTCCCTTTACTGAATACAGAGAATTAAATCCTTTAAGATAATCATGAGGAAGATACTACTTTTGGATATACTAAATCCATATCTCTTTCATAATCCAATCACAATGATTCAATTAATCTAAATAGAAATTAATAAATAACATAATTGATTGCTTCATCAATAAAACAACTTCTTAATTTACTTTTAAATTGACACAAATCCATGTAAGTAAACTCTTTCCATTTCCTAACCAAATCTTACATCTTATTCAATTTTCTATTTAACACATTCAATCACTTTAATATAATAACATATTGTTTCTCTATCATTTTTTTCATATACACTAATCAATCCATTTTTAAATCTCTATTCAATAATACATTGCATACATCTTATAAAAATGACATACGATAATGAATTTACCCTTAACATATTTTACATGCTCCATATTATATATACACCAAACATATATATTAATAAACTCAATTATATAGAGTCTTTTATATTCCAATCACAACGATTAATTTGTTCTATGGAAATAACACATAATAACTATTTGCCTTTTTCAATAGAGATAGTTCTTAAATTTACTTCTAATGCAAACTAACACTATTGCAAACAATCTTTTCAATTTTCTATCCGGAATCTATGTCTCTTCAACTATCCATTTAAAACATGCAATTTCATCAATGTACAAAAATATCTTTTGACTTATCTCTTTGACTACGCATTCAAAACTTATCTTTTAAATTCTTCATGCAAAACTAAATCACACACACTTAAATAAAACAAGGTAAATACTGATTGAAAATACTCATGGATATATATATACATCTCAATATATTTTCTTCAATCATATTAACAAAATAAATATTCCCTTTTAAATCAATTAATTACTTCTATTAAAAAAAACATCTTTCTCTACATATTTTCTACACATACTAATCATTTCTTTTAAAACACTAATAATACCCAATTTGCAAACAACAGAATAAAATAAGATAAAATATTATTTATTCTCTCAAATGGATATATACCTTCACTATATATCTACTAAATATAAATTAATATATTTAAATATATTTAATCATTAACATATCCTCTATCCTTTGCAAAATATCAAATTGGTTAATTCAAAATAAAATATCCTTTATCATCAATATTTCAAAATATAAATATATTTTTCCAATTAAATCAAATTAATAATTGAACCTTTTACATATGGATTTAAATTCCACAATTCAATTTTAAATTATGCATTCTTTAAATCAAATATTTAACTCCTTCAATTAAACTTTAACATGTCATTTTAAAATAACAATAATTTTCCCATATGTTTATAATTTTAAATCCACCAATCTAATATACAAATTTTATTTAAAATAATATAAATAAATATAATACTTTAGTATTATAAATTACAATATAAAATATTATTAAATAATATTTTAATATTATAATAACAATACATAAAATATTAATATTTATAAATATCAATTTATTATTATTTTATTTTCAGAACAGCCATGGGAAAATAATTTAACAACAGTCTCATGTTTTAAGAATAACTCAAAAAATACGATCTGGGTATTTGAGATTTTTGGACAAGGATAGGAAAACTGCAAAATGAAAAAACCCTTTAAATTTCGTGAAAACCCAGTTTGTAAAAGTGAAGTTATAGGTGGCGCAACCAGACCATTTTACCATGAAAATATAACTATACTGCAGATTTTAAAATCCGATTTTTTAATAATAACAAAGGGTTCCATTTTCTAAAACATTCTAAATGCATTGTTCAATCTCTATGTTTGATTTCAATAACAATCAATAACAATAAAATCAATTTCTCCAAATAATTTAAATTCAACTAAGGTTTTCACAATTTTCACTCAA